>JAAAKL020008516.1:0-15854 GCA_010016065.2 Carybdea cf. marsupialis auct. non (Linnaeus, 1758)
CGGTCTTTTACCACGGCTTGTTTCCGATAGGATTAGACCTTCGGGTTCACAACGTCCACGGATGTACGGTCTCCCAAAAACTCTCAAGAAAGGTTTGCCTTTCCGACCTATCCTTTCCATGATTGGCTCTTCTCAACATCAAATGGCCAAGTGGCTTTCTGAACTTTTACAACCTGTGCTCGATCTTTATTCAGAAAATTGTATAAAGGACTCGTATACTTTTGCCAAATTTGCACAAAACCGAAATTTCTCTTCTCTGAATACTTTTCTGTGTTCTTTCGACATCATTTACTTGTTTACAAATGTCCCCTTAGATGAGACAATTAAGATATGTGCCGACGCACTGTATTGGGGTGAGCTCATGCGTCCATCGTTCCCTGAGGAGGTGTTCATTGAAATAATGAAGTTGCAACACATGGTGTCTAATTTAGCTTCAATAATGAGATCTACTGACAAAAAAATGCGTTAAGCATGGGCAGTCCGTTGCGACCAGCGTTGGCTAATATTTTTATTGGTTTCCATGAATTTCATCTTTTTCAATCGTCCCCAAAACCTGTTGAATATTTTCGATATGTAGGCGACACATTCGCGGTATTTAAAAATGAGTCAGAGTGTGACAACTTTCTAACTAAACTCAACGAGTTACACCAGACATTAAATTTCACCTTCGAAAAGGAGGTAAACAACTCCCTGCCATTCCTTGATGTTTTAGTACAGAAAGAGGGCACTAAATTCGTGGAGTGTGCTAAATGGCGCGCCTTTCCGAAATGTGTCAGCGCCTTGGCACCCACGCGCCCTAACTTTGTACGCGCCTTTAGCAAATTTGACGCGCCTCCGAAAATCTGACGAGCCTTTTGAAAATCTGACGCGCCTTTGGCAAATTTGACGCTCCTTTTAGAGATTTTATAGCGTATCTTTTTTAGCGACTTTTAGAGGTTTAATAGCTTATTTTCAGCGCTTTCTTTTGATATAAAAATTATATTTTTCCAACCTCTGTTTTAGGAGATATCGGTTTTGACAGCGGCGCTGCTAAAATATTTTGATGACTACCACCAGGTATGGACAAGGGCAGAAGAAGGTGTCTACAAAGGGTTTTGCGATTTTCGTAGTGTTTTCATTTGAAACTCAGAAATTACAAGCCTCATACTCTCCAACTCACAATTCATTGAGGAAGAGCAATGTGTTGTCAGAATTTTTAAAAAAATTATCCTATGGCCTAAACAGGCTGAGAACGGCATTCCACCCCTCTAGAAAGACGAAAGTACGCTATACTCTCACTGTCTATTAAAGATGGAATATAATAAATATATCAGGCTAGTCAGAAGGAATTTCTTATTTGATATGTGAAAAAAGAATTGATATGTAGTGAAAGAGTTTATAGCTAAACCTATTTAACTTGGCTAACTTTGCCATCAAAACTTGACGTCGAAACGTAAACAAAGTTGTTCCCGAATTACCCCATGTATGCTCTGCATGCCACAAATCGGGTTGGAAGAATTGTTTGGTACGTCATATACTTTTTTTTAATAATAATACTTTAAAATTATACTAGTCAACTCAGGATTGTGCAAAGAAAACGATGATGTCATATTTATCCTTTTAATAGGCTCGTCATCTACATGTTAAGGAGGAGAATGGAAACCCATCTGACAACAACTACTGACTATGAACCACAAAGTTAATAAGGAATGGCTACAGAAAGAAGGCTATGAAAAGGGGTGAGCGTGTTTGGGTATAAAAAATTGTTGAAACAAGATAGATTATAGGTTTGTTGATAGGTAGGTCTTCTCTTATGGAAGCCTTCTTAGTATTGTCAGTGTTGCTTTGTTGTCAATGGAGAAACGTCAGCAGCCGTGTAGTTCACTGAGGTGACTGCATGTAAAGCTGAATGCCAGCAGTGACACAAAAGTGCAATTTAATCGCCAATATGAATATGGAGAGTCTTATGAGAGATATTTCTACTGTCATCCTTGGATTTTATCTTTAAACAGAGCAGTTCGGTTCGAACTGAGCGAATGTGCAACGGAAAATAATAGTTTTGATGAAGCAAAAGTGTCTTAAGGAAACAGATGAATGTAGGTTCCTTCATTTCAAAGTTTCATCCCAAACTGATCTTTATTACACTTTCTTGCCTTAACTGCTGAATGCTGGGAGCAGGGGGTGAGAGTGCCAGTACTCCCTCAGCTCTATTTTTTCCTGATATCTCATAAAAAGCTTGCCCTTTCTGTTTGAAACCGTATGATGTCCCCTCATATTTATCGACAAGAAATATCCACGAAACATTCCTTAAAGATTTGCTAAAGATAACGTCATAATTATGCGCTATGAAAACTGACCCAACAACAACACACTTCAAATAAACCTGTTTTTGGTATCTATCGTATTAATTGCATATGAACCTTGCACTCAACGTTACATTTATTTTCTTTTAAACCTAAGCACTGCGGAGGGAAAGTATGACGTCACAATTTTGAAAATGTTTGATTTATGCAAAAATACTCAAAATTCGTGCTGCCCTATTAGTAAAAACCTCAATAGCCAAAAATGAGAGTGTTACCCTTTCTCAACAACGAGACTTCAGCTTTCAAAGTTTTAAATCTCTCTCACAAAACCTTATTATCTGATGCAGGTTCCTAACGTAAGGAACCAAGGAATTTTAACAGAGTTTTGACCAGAGATTTTTGAAATTTAAACGCTATATACACTACAGCTTTATTATATTCGGAAGCAGCCTATTCCATGATTGTCTTTAGATATCTGGAGTCAAATCGTTCTATTTCCAAAACGTTTGATTTGTGACGTCATCACTTTCCGTCCGCATTTAGCTAATCTTACGTTTTTATAGTACAGTAGGCATTATCCCAACAGTGGCTTTGAAAAGGGTACTTGTTAACTTCTGGATATTGTATGACGCCACCACCTCCAATTCCAAAAAAAAGCCTTATTTTCATTTACACGAAAGTTATTTTGATATAGCTTTTGATATAACTTACAGTAATTCAACCTTACTACTGTGAAAATCAGAATATTTTGATTGAAACTAATATGCAGGTACCTCGAAATTACAATGCGTCATCTTCTCTAGCATGAAGAGAAATGGTATCAAGACGCACTAAAATGCAATTACTGAATTTTGGCTGTCTACAAGATTTCTCATAATAGCAGCTTGCTTCTCAGACGAATGATCTATAAAACATGGCACATTCTCATGAAATTAAGAAGGACTTTATTGTTACGAGAGTTAAGAGCATGAAGCTTACTCGATATAATGCCTGTTCTTCAATACTTAATGGTAAAACTCCGACCTAATGTTAAATTTCTCACGAATCTTATGTTAATTATTCAACCACGATTATTTAATCTCCAAATTGTTACTTCGTAATCTAACAGCTTATGGTAATGAAGGGAGCTACTCCAAAAGCATTCTTTGAGCCACCATCAAATAACTAGCAAAGTAAAGATCGATGGAGGAAAACACTGTTGGTTGATGTGCCAGATCAACCTAAACAAAATCAGAGGATAAATAGGGTGCGCGAAAAGAACGAAGGTGCTAACTCAACTATGGAGGCAAGAAAATAAGTCAGTCAGCAACTATGCATCTCAAGTAGTATTGAAAAAAGTGGAAAAGTAAGTAAGTGGAAATGAATAACTTCTCAAAACATAAGAGAAGTCAATAAATTGTACAGTACTTGTCCGGGAATCGGAGGGAATTCATTTCTGACAAATGCCCAGAGGAATACACATTTGTACAGAGTTACATATTACCGCTTAGCTAGCCTGACGTTGAGAGGTACAATACTTTCAATAGTTTAAAGCATAGTAACAAAATTGGTTTTTTTTTAGCCAAATCAGTCAGCACGGAATGAAGAGTGATTTGAAGATGACCATATAAAACGTGCTGATAGCTTCTTTTGACTGATCAGACTTTTGGAGCATAAACATGGATCAGTACAAGTGGAACTGACTTAGTGTCAAGACAGCAAATAATAATCCTGTTAAAGACTATTAGATATCCCATGAGGCATCTGTTCAGACGAACACTGAGCAGTATGGTTACACCTGCCTATTCGTTCCTACCTCTACGGTAAACAATGGTAGGTTCATCATGTCGGAAATGCCCTGCTCTGCGCCATATAACTTTACTGAGATCCCTAACCTTGTCATCTAGCATATCCATTTCTCTTTTACAGTCTTTACTCGAACTGAACGCCAGTTGGTGCACTCCCCTAAGGGTTTGGCACAACGACGCTATCATCGGATAGGTTACTCTAATCAGCCTCCTCCTCCTATTTCCCAGTAACCTTGGTGGTCTCACCATACGACCCTTTACTCTAATTTACTTTTTAAACTGCAATAAAAGTGAGAGGGAGAAACAAATGAATAGTGTAGTTTTTCATTTTTATTACTTTTGTTATTCGTGGTATCATACTGACTGCGATAAGTGAGCCGATGTTATTGCCGCGCCCAAGAGTAAGATGGACGAAAGAAAGTGTCGCACTCAAACGTAAGACCATCCTGGTGCCGCGGCTTTTGGTAGAGCTTGTTTGTTGACCGGAGTCAGACGAATCACCGCCTATACCAGACCTGTCCACCACGGTCGGACCTGCCAGGGATTTAAGCTCCAGAACACATGGCTATGATATGCCTCTGCCAACACCTTAACAGCCCAAAATTAATACGCATTTTGCTCAAACAAAAGCGCATAAATCACTTGAAGACTACTTCAAGTCACAAAATGTACTCTCATTTTCCAAATAGACGGGGCTACCCGCGCATTAAATTTGCAGAATTTTGCCGGCTTCCCCAAGCTTATTCAGTGCTTCTTGTTTACTGAATTTTAGAATTCTTGCCAGCCGCCCCCTTAATTCAAACGTCCCCTACTATTAAATCTGTAGCACTATGACACTCAAAAAAGTTCACGACTCCCTTAAACAATTTTCTCTAGCAAGGATTTGTGAAAAGTACGACGCAATACCTCTCACGCGACCTATACATTATTGCCATAATCGATTATCACATCAAACAATTCCAACAAGTTCTGTCTCACTTCAAGTCACCGCGCGTAACTGGTCAACTGAAAAAGTAGGATTTGACTCTTGTTTACCTTTTGAATCGTATAAGGGCAGTTTATGTACTCATTGTGACAGTCTATTTTATGCGTTTTTTGGGTTTGCCGAACTCCCCTACTATTCCAAGCTCCCCTTTTTATTAATGCAGTTCTAATTTGCCATGCTTCCTGCTTATTCCGTACTCGCTGCTTATTAATTTTTACATGATATTCCAACCTCCCCTCTTATTTCCACCTCCCCGTCTATTTGGGAGATGAGAGTATGTAAAACTGTTTGAAACACTATTGTGAAAAATTATTTTACTTTTCTTGCTGGCATTTCTTAAATTCGATTAATTTGAAAATTTACTAATTCGAACGAAATATTCGGCCCCTTCGTATATTACACAGAGTTAGTTGAAAGAAGCAACCAATCAGTTTTGCAAATAGTTTTGCATAGATTTATTTACTTACGTCATTGGTTATTTACATAATGGCAACTTCCTTTGATACAATTAATATCAATAGTGGCTTGACTTGTAATAGGTCGATATCTATGATCCAGTAATGTTACTACACTATTGATCATTCACAATATTGCCATCATCTTATAGTATATCTAACATAACTTTTTGTACATAAAATTTATCTTTTCAGATTAGCTATCATCATAGGTCTCTTCTTTCATGTTTCAGATTCTAACTTGACTTCAAGGAGGTCATCAAGTAACTTGGTGACGTCATCATTGTCAAGTTCTTTATCTTCTGAAACCATATCATCCTGCTCTGTTATAATTTCGCTCGCTTTCTTAGATGGTTTTCCTTTTGTCGCATTTTCAGCGCCTCTTTTAGATTTTTTTAATCCATTTCTGCCGTTGATTGATTTCAATTTCTTATCAGCTTTTGATACTGAGGGAAGCGTTGCCAATAGTGATTTCTTCTCTATGGAAGGCAAACTATTGATGATGGGGCTGAGTGAAGTTGGGCGTGGATGCTCCTGAGAAGAGAGAAAGTAAATAATCTTTAAGGCATATATTGGTGATATAAAGCATCTTTGATACTGAAATTTCATTATGTAGTTTAAAGCCTTCGTGAAGCCGTAAAGAGACCGCAACAATCCATTTGTTGTAAACCTAGAGGATAAGACGTTTGTCTAAAGAATATTACGCAATCTGATACTGAAAGATACTGAAAATGAACTGAATTCGTTAATTCACAACAACAGATACAGGCAAGACTAAACAAGATTATCAGTTGCACATTTTACCTTAAGGGAAGCATCACCTTATCAACACGCAAAATTTCATGAGTAGTTTGTCAAATCTGAGAAATTTTTATTAGTAATTAACTGGCTATTTTTATAAATAAATAACTTTAATTTACTTTTTTTATTTCGCACATCTTTGATTTTTCTGTGTCCAGCTGCTTGTTAGCTATTTCTTCCCCGCTTCCGCTTATCTCCATACCATGTTCCTTCGACCAAGTGTTCGTCAACCTTACAAGGGAAAATTATATTGTTTTAAAATATGTCAATTTTTGTAGCGAAAACAAGTTAGTGCTGCAATTTTACTCTGTAGGCTAAAATCCCAGCACTGACGCTGAAAAAGATAAAACACTCTAGGCCATCAAGCCACAGTTTACCACAAACACTGTTTGGCTATTCTCAATATCCTTTTGCAGGCGCCATCACACTCTCACAATAAAATCTCTCTGAATTAGCTGTTGGATACCAGCTCCTTTGGTTGACCCTAAAACTAAATTGTATAAATAATGTAATTTTAAAATTTAAAAAACTGACAAAACGTCAGTATTTGAGGAAGAAAATACTGTATCCCTAAATGTTCACCGGGGATTTCACCTCCTTGGCTGAATAACGGAATGTCACTAAACATAACATGTCCTTAACAAAATCTGATATCATTATGAATGTACGATACACTGCTTGTCACTGCAGAGCAGGTTTTATAGCTTGCAATTACCGAGTTTGTAAAACTTGCAACGATGAAACGGAAGAGAGCTCCTCATAGCAATATATGAACTAAAAGTACAGAAGATAAAATTATAGACAGTCTAGCAGTCCTTTTTCTCACAATATCCTTACATTATGGTCTGCATAATGTTATTGATATCTAGTATCAGGGACTTTGACATCGACTTATGTTCAAATGAGTAAAATCATGATCTAGAATATGCATGAAGTTTTGGCGAAATCCTTTACTTCATTTCCATGCATCTGTACAGAATAGGAGTTAGAGGCTTCACTGCAAGTTGATTAAATCAGAAATCAGACAATGCACTTACCTTCCTTCATCAGGGTTGTCATGACCAGCAACATTTCCACTGCTAGGACCTGTTACCTTGTAATTATTAGTCTTGGTTTCTTCCAATTGATCTAAAGTAGATTTGGTCCTGTCCTGCAGTGTGACACTATCCTGTGCATCTCTCTCGTGACAGGAATTTTTGCAAGCTTGTAGTGACGTAAAATTGCTTTGGGTATCTTCTGATACTGCCATCAATTTTACATCCTCCAAACTTTGATGGTAAGATTCATCTGAACGCTCCTCCTTCTGACCGGTCCTCCCGAACCCTAATGCTTGCATATCATTGGGATCAAATTGTTGCTCTGATACTTTTACATTATTTTCAGATTCAACAGTAGCATTTTTTATATCCCGTTTCTCTCCCTCGTGCTCTTTTACCAACTCTATGGCATTTGTTAAGTCAGTATAGTAATCATCAGTGATATTATTTACATGATCACTATTTTTGACATGAGAAAGATTTTCTTGAATTTTCTTACGAATTTCATTGAGAAGTTGATCACAATCAATCTCACATACTTTACAACGTTTCTGTTGCGAAGGTAATTGCAATTCATGCAGCACTCTTTTAAGTTGACACTCAAAGCTGCTGTTGTCATTGCTTTTATCTCCCACTTTCATACTTTCTCTGGCCCTCTCAGTTCTGTATGTTTTAAATTCCTGCTTCAGCTTTAACTTTTCTTCCTTGATACGTAAAATTTGTTCTTCAATACATTCGTTTTTCTTTATAACAGCAGTTAAGTGTTCAAAGTCCTCTTCTTCTCTTGTTCTCAACTCTTCCGTTTCTGCTTTATACTTACTCAGTTCTGCAAGGCGCTGTCCATATTTCCTCTTCAGATTACTATAATCTGTAAGAACATTCCTATATCCCAATATCTTCTCACTCAAGTCAGCATTCAAAACCTCAAGTCTTTCATTTTCAGTATCAAGATCTCCTCGAGTTGCATCAAGATTGGACAATACATATGTCTTATCCCTAAGGTCACTCTCCATTTCTTCAACTTCATCCTTCACTAAAGCAAGCTGCTCCTCTAATTCACTTCTCTGTTGTTCTGTCTCCATTAATTTGGAATTTGCATAGTCACACTCTTTTGCTTTGTTACCAATCGTTGTCTTTAAGCAAGAATTTTCCGATTCTAATGCCATACGCAATTCCTCTCCAGCAGCTAGTGACTCTTGCAAACCGGTGTTCTCTTTTTCTAAAAATGAAATCTTTTCATTAAGATCCAAGTTCTCTTTTTGCAACTCAAACTTGCATTCATTTGCAAATTTTTCAGCACACTTAATTTCCTTTTCAATCATTTTGTATTTGTGCAGTTCCTTCAGGAGGTTACTACATTCATTGCCCTTCATCTCATTTTCTTTGTTTGCCACTTGCAACTTGTCATTTAGAGTTTCAGTATCTTTGCTAAGTTGAGTCAACCTTTCACCAAGTGATAAGATTTTTTCATCTTTATCTCTATGGTCTATTTGACTAACATCTAACGCTTTCTGTAGCTCTCGACATATTTCATGGTTTTTGCTCAGTTTAGCTTGCAACATTTCTTCGTTTATAGCATGCTCTTTTATAATTTCGATCTCATCAAGTAAGTCTCTTACTCTCATTTTATATTCTTTTTTAGTTGCTGTAAGGTTTTCTACCTTGCTCTCAAGATGTTGGATTGCCTCTGTCTGCTGCGTCTTCTTATTCTTTTCATCTTCATATTCGCTCTTTGTAAAAGCTATCTGTTCCTCTATTTCATTAAATTGTCTCTCAAATTTCCTGAGATCGTGCTTCAACACAATGTTTTCCTCTCTCACACTATCCAGATCTAGCATGCACTTAAAAGCAGTTTCTCTTTCGATTTCAGCTAATTTAGTCAAAGATGTATTTTCTTCAGACAGCTGATCACACTTAATCTTCAGCTTCCTAACTTTCTTCTCTACTATTTCCCCGTGCTTTGAATCTGCTTTTGATAACTGTGACCTTATCATCTTGAGTTGAGCTCTTAATTGCGAATTAAGTCCTAAAACATGTCTGTTTATTGTCCTTTCCTCCTCAAGCTGGTGTTTTACTTCCTTTAATTTCTTTCCTCGGGAACTGGCTCCCACCAATACTTTAGTGCTATCAAGGATTTTCATGTCTGGTTTGCAGCTTTGTATTAGAGACTTGTTTGTTAAAGCGTAGGTCATTCTCTGCAGTTGATTAGTACACAAACTCTCGTGCTCTTTAAATCGATCGTCTAAGTATTTTATCTGCTTCTGAAAGTCCTTATCTTTGGAGCCAATATTCTCAGAACTTTCACTTCCTCCTAAGACGCCTTGAGTTTTTTCAGATTTAAGAGCATCTATAGGATCAAACTGCTTTTTATTAGTATTTTCAATTGATTGGCAATTAGATTTTTCTTGAGATTCGACAACGGTACTTGGATGAACATTTGCAGTGCCTGTACCCCTTTGTTTACTATCTTCCTTCATTTCTGTCATTTCATTTGCAATAGATTGGAAATAGTTATTAATTTTTCCCCAAATTTTCATTGTCATCAACATCTTACTAACTTCCACTGTGTCTTTTTCTGTATTCGCTGCTTCGGTAATGTTGCTGCTGTCTTCTATTTTAGGATTTTGGTCATCTGTCGATGAAGCTGTAGATACATTTTCTTCATTAGTTGTCATAATGTGTTACTTTGAATCTTGTTAACCATAAAATATATTTTAGTCACTGATCATACGCAACCGTCCGCAACAATATTCAAATCCTGTTTACTTCATTTGATGTTTCAAGCGGCAATAAATAGCGTTAAATTTGACGTCATATTAAGGCGTTACGTCATTTATCAATAATTTTTGAGTCAAAAGTCAACTGATCTCCTTTACATGGCAGAACCTAGAAATTACGATCTAAATTAAATATTTTGTCTATTCTACGATGTTCAAATTGAATAATGCTCCTCGTAGGCAATATTGAACTGGTAAGTTTTCTGAATGCCCGAGGGCCACAATGCGGTTTTAAGTTGGCATTGTGTTGTATATATATACTTTTTTCCCCATATTGGGTAGAGGTTTTATCCATATACACCTGATTTTACAAAGGTAAATTCTATTTGCTTTTATAACGGTTATTTTTGTAGATTTTTGGAATTCGCTATTGGTATGGTTATTAATACATTTTTAGCCATCAAAAATAAGCTGATTTTTGGAATTGTCGTGGGGGGAGTCACATCACCGCCGGAACACATTGTTTAAACACTGTTGACGATCAAAACTAAAGTAGGCCTTTGTTATGTTTAGTTAAAAAGATATAAACTGACTGCAAGGAGCTATTAATTTTACATGCAATTTATATGACTTGTGGCTAAAAAGGACAGGTTTATTTAAAGACTTTATACCTGTTATATTTTGAATGGTTTGTGGATGACGCTTTCTATGGGCTACCGATAAAGTCATCATTGGTAAATCTTGGATTTCTTGCAAAAGACTTCTAAATAAATTTAGGAGAAAGGCGGAAAGTTTCCACATTATTAGCCGAGTTGTCCATGAGAAATCATAAAAGATATTCCGCCAAGTTCCCACTAGCCCCTCCCTTATCTGGGTTAAGATCGAAAAAGAAGTGGCTATCTTTTCTTACATCACTACTTACTTGATTTTTTTTTATTTTAGTAAAAATTTTGGTTTTAGGAAATTTTAGTAAATTTAACCTTTAAATCCTCCTAGAACTTTAAAAAACTTGAAGTTATCGTTTCTATGAACAGTCGAACAGCGTTACAACGTACTTGCAGGGCCGTAAGGCGTCTTTAGCTTATAACGTAACTTTGTTGCAACCAGTTATTATAAAATTGTTGCTAGGTACAGTGTTAAATATGAAGATGTGTTGAATCAAATACATGAACATTTGAAATAAATGTGGTAAACATACGACGTGTTGTATAAAAGCCTTGCCTTTATTTATTATCAAAATGTTACTTATCATGGCTAACAGACAATGAAAATGAAAAAACTCTTGTGAACAGACCTGATCAGCCGTAGAGGCAGGGTGGCAGAAAACTGAAAACTTTTGGGGAGCGTGGAAAATA
Organism: Carybdea cf. marsupialis auct. non (Linnaeus, 1758); assembly: GCA_010016065.2. Classification (NCBI taxonomy): domain Eukaryota; kingdom Metazoa; phylum Cnidaria; class Cubozoa; order Carybdeida; family Carybdeidae; genus Carybdea; species Carybdea cf. marsupialis auct. non (Linnaeus, 1758). The sequence goes on from JAAAKL020008516.1 coordinate 11,420, forward strand.
ACGGCACAATTTCCTGTGAGGTAATGAATTTGCGTTGTTGCATAATTAAGTGTATTGTACCTATAATGACATAAAACTTCAGGGAGTTCCTACTGGTTCCGCTCCTTAGTGTTAGTAGTACGAATATTGGTTTGGGGCACCAAAAAGTGCTTCTATACAAGAAGGAACAATCTCAGAAGACAGCGACGCATAACAGAAATACAACGCATAACAGAAATACAACGCATAACAGAAATACAACGCATAACAGAAATACAACGCATAACAGAAACAAAACAGGTCTGGAACACAACAAAAATATGCTGTTTTTAAAAAAGATCAAAACGGATTAATTCAGCCAACGTAATGTTCTCCAATAATATTATGAATCAGTATGACTATATGTGCAAATGTTGGTTAATTCTTCCAAAAAAAGAGTATCACGTAATATCTATCGCTCAATTTACTCCATCATATGAAAAGAAGCTTTGATTGTTGGTCAAATAGGAAAGAAAATCCTCACTTTGGCGTAAAAAGTGCCATTTTCCGTTTATACTGTTTTCACGCCACTATTGATCCATAGCCTTCTCTAGAATATTGTCTGCATGATGGAGACGGGGACCATTCTCCGCAATAACCATTTCGTTTAACGCATGTTTTTCCAGGCTTGAATACATCTAAAATTAGCAAGCGTTGGATGTCGTTGGCAGAGATTACTTTCATCCTGTCACATCCCGTTTGGGATCGCTTTTGAAAATTAATCAAATCAAACAGGATGATCGACTTTTGTTGTACAAGTTATACTACATGAATGCTGAAAGATCTGGCAACACATTTATATCTTCACAGCCATTTTTGAATCTCAATTCTTTGATTTATGACTAATACGGCTTGAGGTCACGCTTCGCTTGACTTGAGTTGGCTTCAATGAAACGACTCACTAGCGTTCCCGGTTTTCTGTCACCCTGCGTAGAGGACTACAAGTTTGTGATGGAGGATGGGTTTGGTTTACAAAACAGGAAATAGCTTAATGTTCAGTTATGAAACAGTATCTGTATTGTTTCTAATTGATCTGAAAACAGTTAATCAGCTAGCCTTATCCTCCACAGGGGACCAAATGCAGGTGTAATAAAATGGGCAGCGGGCATATCAATTTACACCCTTTGTGCCGCTGCATTTTTCCCATCCCCATAAAAATGGAGCTAGGCATCCCATTTAATTACAGAGGAATCATACTCAATCCAATTGCAGCTATAATATTTTATATAATGCAACCCTCCTCAACCGTATACAAGCAAAGCTTGAGAAGGTGCTCAGAATAGGATTGTTTAGCAATCGGCCAAACTTTGACTGTCATGCGAGTAACTGAAGCTGTCCTAGGAAAAAGACCTTAATACAGCAATATCATTTGTGAACTTTTCAAAAGCGTTTGACTCTTTACATACAGAAAAGATGCCAAGCATCTTAAAGGCATATGGTATACTTATCGAAACCATCGATGCCATAGTGACGTTCAATAAACCGACCTGTCCCTTTTTCAGGTCACCATGATAGAGTGCTGGAGTACTCCAGGGAGACACCCTGGTCCCCATTTCATTCATCCACTATCTCGATCATGTGATACGCAGACGCAAACTTAGCAGACAGTATAGTTCCCTTTTCAGACAGGAAAGCGGGCCCTGAGCGACTATTACACATGCTCAAAACTGCTACTAGCGTTATCGGTCTCCATGTTGAAAGCCATATTTCGCAGTCATGTGCAACGTTGGCCAGGCTTCAAACAATGTGTAAGTCAATGATACCATACAAGATGAAAAGAAAATTGTTAAGAGCAGTAGTGGAAGCTGTCCTTGTGTATGGGTCAGCAAGAGCCTGAATACTTACTAGTAAACTTTTATAAAAAGTTGGACCCAAAGTACACCAGAATGATATTAGCAGCAATGATAATCTCGCTAAAAGAGCATGCGTCAAGGCATCAGCTGTATGGTTGCTTGCCATCTCTATCAAGAATGATTAAGCAATGGTGCTTGAGATTTGCTGGCCATGGCAGCAGAAGTAAAGAAGATATTGTAAGAAATGTGCTGCCATTGATACCCGGATACCGCAACACAGATGTCGGTCGACGCAGGAAAAGCTACTTACAGAAACTTTCAAGTAACTCTAATTCCGAAGTCGAAGATCTGAGGGTTTCGGGGGAAGATCGGGAACAACGGAGAGAGAGAGACAGAGTCAGATTGGTCCAGGCAACTAGTCTTACCGCGTAAGGTGGAGTCCTACTGCTAAATGATATGCTCATAAATTTGCTTCCAGCTCTAAAACTGTAAAGCATTTGTTTCCCTGCGGAGATATTCACTCTTTCTGATAGTGTAAGCCCCATGCTTACATGGACCTATGAAAACGACTGCCTGGCATCAAGGACCGCAAGCGAGAATGAAATAGTGACTACTCTGCTAGTCGACATATTAAACATATTAGTCGTTAACATTAATCTTATGGATAACTTGATCGCATTACTGGATTTGAATCTAGGATAAAAATATAAACTTGACGTTAATAACCCGAATCATCAAATATAGGTAAAGATACATAACAAGATTATAATTCCAACCCTGACAACTATACCTATGGTATTACCAAACATGATTATAAATCATGCCCCCCTTACTACAAATACACATCAATCTATAAAATATATTAACAGGTACAATAACAACGTAAGATAAACTCATACATCTTGGATTCAGGCAGTATCGACACTTTGGCCAGCTGAACATAACTAAATCCAGTTAGGTGTTAAGATTGTTAATGATGGCTCGGGAACTGTTGACCTCAGTGTACCTCAAACCTACTTTCACAGGCCTATTCATTTATTTTGATAGTTTTATACCTTCTTCCAATAAGGAGGGCTTAATTTTGCTCTCTTCAACGTCGTTATTTTACAATCAGTTCAAACTATGAATTACTCCTTTCTAAAATAGAGATGATTCGTTCGTATTTGTTAAAAAATCGTTATCCATTTCGTCTTATAGAATTTTATATACATTGTTTTCTTGATAAAAAGTTGGAACGTTGTTCCTTTCAACTGACTGTTCCTAAATGTGTACCTGTACCATTCGCTACAAGTACGTCATCAATTACGTAAATAGTTAAATGTAGCGTCTTTCAAAAGTTGATGTGCGTGTTGTCTTGGGTCCTGTCTTGTGATTGAGGGATAGCTTCTTATTTAAAGATCGTATTCCTAAAAGTGTTGTCTGTCGTGGCGTATTTTTTGCCTTGCTCATTCAGTGTTGTTGTTTTGTGTCCATCTATGATGTTTGTTTTTATGTTGTTGTTGCAGCTGTGACTTACCTTAACTGTGCTCCTGTTCCTGCGTTCAACAACATCAAAAATATCTTCAACGAATACAACACAACACTAAATAAACAGAGAAAGAGAAATGCCACAACAGAAAACACTGTGCAAATGTAGAGTAAAAGAAAACTATCTCATGAACGGCAAGTGTCTGACCGAGGGGGTGGTTTACCAGGCAACCGTAAATCAGATAACAGTGACATCGACAAACCCTCAATTGGAACTGCGTGGGAAATCTCTCATCGTACCTCCTGAGAAGCAGAGAGGCATCGATTTTGGGATTGCGGGGTGGGGGTGGGGTCGTTTGAAGAGTTGCTAAGGAAGAACCAAATCTTTCAACCACCGACAATATGAAACAGAAACAGATCTTTCAAAATACATCTGGGACGAGAAACTACGACACATAATGGACTATTTTGAAAAAGTTATGCAGACCATTATGCAGGTGGCAGGGGCCGATGTTTCCAATCTTTAGAAGAGAAATAATTTTTGGTAAAGGCTGACAAAGTCGGCGTATTTAGTGAAAGGTCAGAGCTTGTATCCAAATGCTGCCACGCAAATCGCCTTGTTGTCCGTAACCTTGTTTGTATAAATCAGATGTTAGTTTAAGTAGTGTATAATTTGGAAGACCTTGTAGTATTTGCCTGACGACCGCTGAAGCGAGAAACTCTAAGTAGCAAATTCACCATCTTTTCCTATAATGATCTATTCTGATATTGCTCTACAATTACGTATTGAGCACTCTAGTTGATAGTTACTCAACACTTTGTGTTACATACATACATACATACATACATACATACATACATACACACTTATATACATACTTACATACTTACATACATACAGACATACAGACATACATACACACATACATACATACATGCACACTTACATACATACTTACAGACTTACATACTTACATACATACAGACATACATACATACATACAGACATACAGACATACATACACACTTACATACACACATACATACATACATACATACATACATACATACATACATACATCAACGCTCTGTTCTGCACTGATGAGCCCACAAAGGGCGAAACAGTTCTGTCTGCAGATTGAGTATTTCGCTCCCTA
>JAAAKL020008517.1:4892-15852 GCA_010016065.2 Carybdea cf. marsupialis auct. non (Linnaeus, 1758)
CCTTGTCTTATTTATCATCTATCTTTTACCTACTAGATATCACACTGCAAACTTTAACTTTACATATATATATATATATATATATAAATATATCTATGTATATATACATATATACATAGGTAAAAATAAAAGCAACTTAAGTTTTGTTTTTATTATTACCTATGATATGCTGCAACTACTTTTTGTGCTGTTCCTTAGTTTCTATATACATATACAAAGGGCGAAACAGTTCTGTCTGCAGATTGAGTATATATATATATATATATATATATATATATGATACCGTTGCTTGAGTGCTTGATACAGCAAGGCAAAACCTAATACTTTTAAGCAGTGGTAAGAAGAAAAATGTCTGTTCATTTGTATAGAATATATTTGTTTGATATAAAGTAGTTTCCTGGTGTGTATTTAATATTTCATGCACGTCCTAGGCTTTCTTTAAAGTCCTGTGGTTGCTTGTTTAGTCGCGAAAAGATTGCGGTAAAAAATAATCTCAAATTTTTGAAAACATAGCTGGAACTTAGCTATTTTTAGGTATTGATACTCGCCATGCCACTGCTATAAGCATCTATTCTTCGAAAGTCGATGTTGTGTCCAATTTCTTTTTGAGTTACTACAGACGTTAGTGAATCTTCGGGAGCTACCGAAGCGCGGGAATCATTAGATCTTTGAGCGTCTGAGAACCGGGGGAAATTGTAGGAACCCCACAGAACCCCTCCAATGACTTTTAGAAAGTAGATTAAATAATAATCAGAATAGCGAACAGCAATGAACCTAGTTCTGATGAAACATTATTTTAACCCATACAAATTATCAAATATATCCCCACACCCTAAAATTAACGTCAAAAAAATAAATAATTTTTGACTAAACAGTAAATCTTTACTTTGTCTTACTACTGATAACTGTTGTGGCTAGGTTTCTATTAGAATCGGCATCGCTACTACAAGCTGTAGAGTCTCTAGAGAGTGGTAGAAAGCTGTAAAGTCTCTAGAGAGCGGTAGAAAATTACCACCTGGTATGAAAACTATGTAAACGGTGTTCTCCTTCTACAGATTACAAGTCTGGACCGTAATTGTTTAATACGTTCGGATTGCTTGTGGTCATTTGCTCCATGTTTCGCAATAAGCTTCAGCCAGGATTAAGGACGGAAGTTTGCTCAGCAGTCGATTATTATAGCTTTGTTAAAACTTTTAATTTTCGAAACCAGAAATGCACTTTATATAAGCTTTGGTGAGTGTGTAAAAGTAGGTATATAAATGTAGCCTATTGTTATTCTCAACTTATCATCTTAAATAACTGTATTAACCAGAAAGACTGTATCTGTTCAGTAACAGTAAAGTCTAGAATCTAATGTTTATTCCGAATTTCTCGTCTGTCTATCTTTAATTACTTAATACTAAAAGTCTTGTAGTATTCCTCGACCTCTACTGATTTTCTGTAGTACTGATACAAAAGCAATATGCTCATCTATTTTTATTTTATTTTTTAAACATTACATCTCATCGTTATGATAGTATCTATCTACACAGATATATTCACTATTAAAAGTTGACAAAACAACGCTACCTTAGATTTTGATGCCGTTTTTTTCAATGTTAACTCACGACGTACACAGAGATTTAACCACAGAGACGTATACAAGAACTAACGAAGAACCATGAGGGAAGAGCATTAATAAAGGCAACTCTGTCCTGTGCGGATTGCAACTGCCTCATCTTTTTAAAGTCAGTTTCTTTGTCTTGATAGCTCTTTTTCCGCAGTAATATCCTGAATGTACTCATCTACTCTATTGAGATCAGATTTCTCAGATGTAAAGGTAACGGTGTTGTCAGTCAATTCTGATGCTTCAGTTCTCCTGATGAAGGTGAATGCTTAATACTAGGTAAATGTACATACAGGGGTAGATAGGTATCAATGCCGGCGAAGTGTGACGGGCGATTGGTGTCCGGGAGGAAGGGTAAAGTAATTTTGTGAGTGACGACGGAGGGACAGCTGGATAGGAAGTCGGGAGGGAAATGTTATCAAGACGTATTCATCGTATTAATATGTTGGCAGAAATAACTCGAAGACAGTTCTGACAAGAAAGCAAGGAACATACTTATAATGCAAGTTCTTCCACGTCCTTTTCTCAGAGAGAACGAAAGTTACGTCACCATCCTTATCACAAATATCTTTGGATAAGTGGCTTGAATCTGCTTAGGGTTTCCAGAGGCCAACAAAAATAAAACTCACCTCAAATGAACTATGCCATTGAATTACTACATATGAAATCATATTATTTTTAGCTGTGTTAAAATATAAAACTGTAAATATTTTCAATGTCAAATTAAGCACCCTTGCGGGTCACCATAGCAGGACTCGAGCTAATGAATTATTGGGCTTAAGGCCAGTGCAAGAACCTTTATCTACGACAAGTAACTCTCCTTTATTACTTAACACCCATAAGGTTGTCATAACAACATTACACTTACGCGAGTGATGTAGGTTCAAGGAATGTAAGTCAATATCAACTAAAGGAAAAGGAGTGACCTTCCATTCGAGCTGCAATCCTTACACCTGAAGAGATTAGCTAATCCTGAAAAGGGCTGATTTCCTGCGCGGAAATACCTAAAAAATTACTGTGTTGTGTCAATTTGTTAAGGAAAACGATTACAGTCACAAAAATCAGTGACAGCTTCTCTGGATCATTTAAATTTCTTACACTAGATGTCAAATTCTATTTAAACCTTAATCTTTCTTTTTTCTCCTTCTTTATTGTAATAATACCACGAGATAAGAACGTCATGTCTCATTACTAAAGGATGGTAGAACAAAGATATACATTTCCCTTCACTGATTTTTAGTTAGCAATCGCATAACCTATGGATCTTAAAAGTCTTTGCAACATGCGTGTCGCACATAGAAACTGTTTCTATTTCTACCGCAATATTATGCTGTGGTCACTAGACACTAATCTAAAGGATAGCTTTACTTCTTGCTCTTCTTTAAATCACAGCTTATCAATGTACTAAATTGGATGTTTCTAGCAAACATTAAGTCACCATTTGCTGCCTCACATGTTCAGCACACTGAAGAATGTCGTTGCAGTTCAAAGTTCTTTCTGGAGAGTGTAACTTCATGATGATATTCAGCAAGCCCATGAAACTCTTATAAATGTAACTGAATACTGGTAATACTTTGGTGCTGATATACTACAAGATCTTGATAAATTCTCATTTCCAATCTGAGTATGTTCCACGTTTCTCCATTTCCCTTTTTGTAACCTGGTATCAAATAGGCTGGCGATATCCAAGCTGAAACAAGATCATTATTATTTGCCATTATCAAAATGTTGTGCATATTATGTTCCAGCTTGTTACCGGTCCTTACCTGATCATTATCCATCAACAATGCTTTTCTATGCTTACACAACCTTGAGGAATAAGATAAACTATCCATTTTTAATAGTTCCCAATGAATCACTATCTTAAAGTCGTCGTATGTCAACCATATCTTGTACTTTGTCTGGACTGGGTAGGCATTCGCACTCAGATACACTAATAGCTACCGTTTGCTTGCCCTCTCCTTAAATCCTACTAAATGGGCTTTGGTCAGACCCGTCAATGTCCTTTGGAATCAACTTTATTAACTCGGCTTGCTTCTGGGCAACTAATTGCATACTTCAAGTTGTTTTCTACAGATCCTGTTCTATCAGCCAGTTCCATATATGCTTGTCTCTGAAGTCAGTTTTTCACAGTACATCATGTAAGGAAAATTATTTTCACGCAAGCTAGTTACCCATTTTTATTTAGTTCTTCTTTTGACTGAACTACAACTTATTATCATTACTATTAACATGTATTGTATTACACTTTAAAAACCAATCTCAATTTGATAACGAAGAATAAAAAGTGCGCAGTTGGAAGGGCAAATGATTCGAGGGAAGAGTTGAAACTTAAATTTAAAAAATGCACTTAAAGTTAAACAATGTAAGGTCTGTTGCTCTGACCTGCAACATTTCTGAAGTCTTCAAAACGTGAAACAGCTCTATCTTTTTGTATACAGGTATATAGAAATTAGTATTGGCAGCTTATTTGATTCCTACATATAAGTGCAAGCTCTTTAAATTTCATAAAACAGAATAATTTATTCAGTATTGCTATGAAATATTTACTTAGGTTAACATGTCAGACAGACTTCAATCTTCTTTCAAGTATAGCATAGGGACTTGTCATTAACACCAAACCTGTGTATGCAACAAATGCAAAGTAGTACCTGATAGCTTAATTTACTTACGTGGCTGTGTTTACACGAAAACCAGGTCTTGATAAAAATATTCTAGCTCGTCAAAAGTAGGTTAAGAAATGAAATCAAGAATAGTCTTCGATTATACTTTTTGGTTTTATACTCCATGGAAACTGAAAAAAATAAGAGGTAATTTGAAACCACAAAGAAGAAAACAAATTAAGGACAACAAAAACAAAACTATTGGCTGGGCATCAAAACTATTGAAATTTTGACAATGAGACTAGAACTTTGATCTTTAGGAGTAAAATTTTAGGAGGACAGTACTGTAGAATGAGCTGAAAGAACCAGGTCAATTGTTGTATACGACTGGTAAAATAAAAACTGTGCATAATTGAAACTTTGCAATAGAAAAGTCTGTAGGTAACTAAAATAGATCTTACGGTAACAATAGAATCCAAAGTTATTTTTGCCAAGAACTTTTAAACGATAAAAAACGAAGTTTCATAGTCAGTTGCTTATGAGAGATCACTGATAGCTATTGTGGAATAACCTGTTGAGCACTCCCATTTATGCCGTCGCACTATCAACTGATAAATTCTGATAAATGTATGAGACAACCTAATCTCTGTGAAAAAGCTTTGAAGATGAAGCAGAAGTTCAGTATGCAGCTGTGGCTAGGCTAATGCCTTGTGTAGTTATGATGGCAGTAAGAAAGAGATTCTAATCCTTGTTGTGTTAACCAAGTTGGAACAGACAATTGTTTTTGTAAAGCTCACTTGTAATTAACATAACAGTAGCTAGTGACAGCTAGATCTAACTTTTACGAACGAAATTAAAAAATCGTTAAAATAATCCTATTTTATTGTAGATTAACACTATCAGAATAGTTAGTTTACCACTTTCTCGAGACGTTACAAGACAAGTGGCATGAAACAATCTAAGTAACGAAACGACAATGGTACTTAAGTTCATTTAGATAGAGATAACACTTATGAATTATTAGAATATTTAGAAGCCGAAACACGTACCTATTTAGTTTGAATGGCTTCTGTTTTAGTCCGAAATATAAACATTTTTGAAAAAAAGAAGAGTCTTTCTAAGGATAAATAAGGACAGAACATTAATAATCAAAAAAGGGAAGAGCTAGATGTAATACTTGTACTGAGAAAACCTCCGAGGAAGTAAATAGGAGCTGGCAGACGAATACTAAGGACTCCATTTCTTGTACTAAAAAGCATACTGAATGAACATAAAGGATCTTGCAAAACTAGAGAAAGACAATACAGAGGTATTTTCCTTTTCGGAGAAGAGATTCTTAAAAATATAAAAGATTTGAAAAAAGGAGAAATAGAAAGGAAAATATCATTGTTTTGTGAAGCCCGAAGTAGTTTCTCACTGAATATGTAGTTTGGTTATGTGTATTAGTAAGAAACAAACCTATACTAATCTTAACTAGGAATATGTCCTCAGAAGAATCTGAATCTTACTGCGACGTCGGTGAAAATGGGGAGGCAAAGGGTGAATGTGGCATAAGTTCCTATGACCAAGGATTTACTCCATAATACCTCATATGTAACGTTACGTGCATATTACTTTTACTTACGTATCAATCCAATATCTAGTCTACACAGATGTGTACAAAGTGCATGAGTTATAATGTCAGTTGTGTTTTATTGTGAACAGGTTTTTGCATGAAAGAGGAGTGTTATTTATGGTGCAAGTGAAAGTATTTCAATCGTTTCTTATCATTTTTCTTCCAATCGTAAAGAATACCTTTTTCTACCCTCTCGTTTTGACCAGAAATCAGCCGGTAGGGGGCTTTTCCTACCAGTACCAGTGAATTCTGTTCAAGGTTAGAGCCACTAGAAACCGCAGCGTCCTGATATAGTAAATAATGTATTTCTATCATATTTAGATATTAAAAGCATTGGTGATTTTAGAACTATAATATGTTATTAACAAGTTAAAACAATAAAAAAGGCAGTTAACCTTTCAATTTTTGTGAATCTCAGTTTCAATAAACAATCTGTTTATAAGGTGATTCAATTTATTAGGCCATGTGGATTTACCTTAGGCACATGCACTCGATATGTTTTTCACATCTCGATAAAGGGCATATTTCTAAAAAAGAAAAACTTAGAATTATTGCTTCGTTAAACAATATGAGGATAAATAATTTTGAGAAGATTAAACAACAAATGGATTCTAAATTTAGCTAAAAAACGTCAAGGACTAAAAAGTTGATTTTGCAGCAACTATCAGATTTAGAAAATTCCCTAAACTGAAAGCTTACATTGACGATAGATCAATCAAACTTATTTTATGCTACGTACACCGATGACAAATGCTCTTAAAAGGCTATGACTTAGATCAAATCAGGTTGATCCTGTCACCATAGCAACTTCAGTTAAGTAATAACTGTAATATTATCTTCATCTGCCCGTGATGACGCTGTTTGTTATAACATAAACAAACGCTATATAATTAACATAGAATAGTGAGAAGTCATCTAAAGCCTTCATTAGATGCACATACCTCCAATCTATAAATACACATGGACGATTTCCCAGTTGCTGTCTCAAAAGTGGACGGTATCACAATGATACATTGATAAAACTTTCATACTGCTATTCCGCCCATAGACATCAGACAGGAAAGGCTGTACCATGCCAGTGATGTTTCTGTGCCAGGAATAAATACTCGCAATCCATCTGATTCTGAACATTAAGGCGATCTTGTCACGAAGCTCACGTATCTTAACATTACACCTCCTTGTAAGATGGTTAGAGGAGACCCAACGTATACGTTTCACAATGGAAACAAAACAATCCTTGTTATATACGCTGACTCTAGAACTACGAGGTGCGCTAATCAAAATGTCCAGCTTTGAACGTTGGTATGAGGTAGAACGTTTTAAAATGATGCCGTTAATATCGGTTCTATTCGAATCCTATCCATTCATGATGTGTTGTTTGGGATCCAAGATACTGAGCCCTGTTTCCTTAGTACACCCTAACAACAATGATCTGTCATATCTCAACTTAAGCGCATTTAACTGCTTATAGCATTCGCTTTGATAAGATTACAGATTCTATTTCTCACAGGATAATTTTTTCACACTTTACTCTGGTCCGATGAAATATTTCTTACAGATATCTTCTCATAACATTTTGTGGCTAGACCTCCTCTCTTCCGATAACAGTGCAGTAACTAGTTTGGAAGCCATGCATGACTTGACAGATAAAAAAGGATATTACTAATTGTTGGGTAACTAATCAAGCTGTCCATCACTTGTGTGATTTGCTGCTTTGGATTTGTTAGGTATGATCTCTCTTAGCACATGTCCAGTGAGAAATGACATGACAGTTTGCAAACTCATTCATTTTGGATAACAATTCCAGTTTTGAACCATAGTTATATTTTATAAGAGTTGCTTGTCTGGTATAAATACCAATAGATTTTCATTTGGGGAAATACATTTTTCAACAAATATATTGAACCATGATATGTACAAATTATTCAAAAATGTGTATCAGATAGGTCCTCCCTATTATCATCAAAAAGTTAAGTTTGGTTTGACAAACTATTTCTTGAACAGACTATCATCTTTAGATGCCAAACGTAATAACCTGCACACAACCTGTATAGTACTACATAGGTAATGCGGCTGTTATCTGAATTGTTAGCTTCAAATTTTTACTGGAGCATTCAAAGTGCGAGCAGAATCTTGGCTGCAACGTCATTGCAAGATTGGAAGCTGTTGGGAGGAATCGACAAACAAAGGAAGTTTCCCTTTCTATATGAAAACGTACACAAACTATTTGACTAACTGGTCTAATTGAGCTAAAAGGTTATCTTCATTTGTCTTCCAAAACCATGATGGAGACTGATTAATACACATACTACATTGGATCATTATCCTCTTAAGAGAACTAAATATATGAACTGCCTTTAAATTTGTCTGGGTTTATTTCTAGTAGAGACGTCAAATAACATGAAACGGAGTTAATGCACAAGGTTGGGTAGACATTTTTTATGTAATATTAAAATTTTGAATACTTAACCCTTTACTAGAGATTACTTAAAATTATCCAAAATTCTTTGGTTTACTTCTGATATAAATTTTTTGTAAAAATAGATTTGATGAGTAAATGCAATGCATATTATATGTTTGGAGAGGACTAATTCAAAATCTTTAATAATCGTCTTTTACAGAAACTAAAATTGTTCTGTAGCTACGTACCTAGGAAATAGATGGTATTGGTTAAAATAACAATGGAGGTAACCGAACAAGTGCCATACTCTAATTCATATTTTCGAAAAGTGTCATCCAACTGCAGTAGGTGAGTTTTCTCAACGTTAAGCCCACCCGTCTCCCCTACTCAACCGAGGTTTTGTTCTGGATCCTATTCCTTTGTATGAAATATTATTTATGGTTCCCATGGGAAATTGATACTTATGGTTCCCATGGGAAATTACATGACAAAGGTGTGTGTATACTTTGCATGCATTTAGAAAGCTTCAACAATTAACGTCACCAATAAGAAGAAGTAATGCTATTTGTTTACAAATTCACGAGAAATCAACATATTCTTGAGAAGGTCCTCAATAGGTTACGGACCCTCAAAATACTATTTGTATATCTCTATTTGTGGCGCACTTCTTGAAACCATAGTTTTATGACGTTCCGATTTGTCCGGATTTTGCTCTACACTACTGTTGTTACATGTTCTGGTATCAATAACTATCTGCTCGACTTAATCATCTGTTAAGTCAACTGTCGCCATTTATCGTGAATACTCAAGTCTTGTCAATCAAGGAACATTTCGCAGGTTGCTCCGTATTTGAGCATCTTTTAAATATTGTGACTAAAGAGCCCTTATCTTTACCAACTTGTTACTCGTTCTAGCCTAAAAAATTTCTTAACTTCTTTCAGTCCAGACAACTGGCGATGACCAGTTTTGGCAATATCAAATATTCCATACTGAGCGGTCGTTTAATGCTATATTCTGACTTTCTACACAATAAATATAAGTTTTTGTACATTTGTATTTTTGACTTATTACTATTCCTAAGAGACATTTGCTAGTGCATTTCCAAATCCTTACTTTCGGAATGAAACTTCTTGAACAGCCACGAAAATGCACAAAATGAAAACTTAGGAGTTTCTGCTACCTTCTGCTACATAGGCAACGCCAACGTGGTTGATTGTCTTCATAATTATTGAAGAAATTATCTCGAAAGCGTAAATATAGGGCCTATGAGTATTGTGTATACCTTGCTAAGATGACCAATGAGTGCAAATGCTTAGGAGAAGAGTCATTTGTACCCGTCACGATGTCAAGATGCCCATGGAGATGTCCTCGTTAAAAACTACAGGAGAATTATTCTGTAGCATGTTTACCTTGGATAGCACATGCGCAAAGATTTGAAAATTAATTTAGTTTTCTCAAAATCCCCAACAATTTGTAGTTCATCAGGATTTAAGTACAAAGAGATATCTGATTAATGGGAAGTATTGCAACAAATTTATCAAAGCTATAAATATAATAATATATTCATTTGACAATTCATCAGATCTTGTTGCAGCTGGTTTAGCTGCCCTTGTTAGCTCTAATTTCAGTGGAAATCCTTTTACGGAGACGCCTGTGGAGTTCGAATATTTTTAACAATAAAAGTGCAGTTGCATAGAGAGAAATGTTAAATTGAGGTTGTTAAAGCTTGCATTCGTGACAAGGATTAGTTAGCAAAGCAAAGTCAGCTGTTGCATAGGAGCCCCCCTCCCACCCCTTGTTCTCCACAGACAAAATTTTTTGACGGCATATGGTGGGGAGGAAAACAATCAAATTTCATGGCGAAAGTAGGTAGATCAATATTATGAGGAGCCAGCATTTCTTCCTTTATTCAGTAAATTCTTAGAATTAATACAGTCGAGAAAGACAATTAGAATCTAACCCTACCTCAGTATTTTTATAACTGCAGCTTTATGGTTTCCCCAAATAATGTGGGTGACCCACGTATGATGATACCGCAGTGGTTTCTTCCGTCGGAGACTATGAGCATAGTTTTAAGGTAACAAATTCGTGCAGTTTTTTGAACATGTACTAAAGCTTGCTTGTAACGACACTCGTAACGTAAAAAAAGACGTAAAACACATTTTCCGTAGGGCACAACACCTCAATTTCTGTAAACAGTAAAACTATTGGCAATAATTACGATAATTCTTCTAACGGCTTGACTAGGAATGGAACCCGTACCTCATTGAATCATGATTTAGAAACTTCAACTCCTTTGAACTGTTTCCTAGACTCTTGATGGGATACTGAAGACGAGTCTAGTATCACTGATTATAGTTACTTAAGGGATCTCCAAAGAAGCTTTGACGTTAAATAGTACCATATAGGCTTTCCTAAATTTCATCCTCCGTATTTCTGTCGTTATTCGATTCTGTAGAGGGATAATCAGGGTTAGTACTTACACTTCATTGTTTTTAGCACGTTTTAACCAAAGAATGTTTGGAAACCAAATTTTTGATAGGGGTTCAGGTTTATAGATAACAATTTTAAAATTGCTTTTGTAATATTTTGCCATTCTTTTACGTTATGTTTACTATTTAAATGTTGCTCACTACAGACGCGACAGTAGGTATACACTACGGTGCTACAATCATGGACAATGAAATATGAAAGTTCCCCCAACCCCCGTTCCAAAATATTGTTCAGTTGGAAAA
>JAAAKL020008518.1:0-15852 GCA_010016065.2 Carybdea cf. marsupialis auct. non (Linnaeus, 1758)
CTCAATTGAAAGAATAGCCAGAAGTCCCAGTCTGTCTTGACCCATAACATTTATAAGATGATTTTTCAGAAGTTCAAGTTTACAGAACGGCTAACAGGACAAACAATTAACTGTGCCTTGAAAATTGAGTATTTTTTCCATAATTCAAAGATTTTTAAACTGTTGACGTCACACTTTCCCTCCGCATAGAAAGTGGCATTATGATGTCAGAATGGTCTTTGAACTTTCCCTTTTTATTCAAAACAAAATAATTTGGTTTAGAACTCTGCAGTATTTGATATATGCAACCAATCGAAAGATCCTTTTTTGATTCTCATCTCTCGAGTTTAGCTGATGGCCTACTCGTGAAACAGTCTTGCTTACTACTCAATGACTACCCCGAACAGTAATAGGTATTAAAAGTAGCTTAAAACAAAGCTATAAATTATCTTACTGTTGAAGTTATTTTAACAACAATCTTAAACCTTAAAGAATTTTAAACCTGGACTTCAGACTACATGCATATAGTTAAACTCAGTTGCACAGGAAAGCAAATATGTATCAAAAAGAGAAAAAATGAATCCAAAATGGAAAATATGAAGAAATGTGGCAGAATCTGGCTAATCTTTACATCTTCTTCATTACCGCATCACAGCTTTTTCGTCTTCTTATTGAGAAACCATCGCAGACTCTCATTTCTAGTTTCTAGTCTCATCCAGAGCATCTTGTTTAAAGCCAAAATAACAGAACACCAGCAGTAGATAAGGTGAACCCTTTAAATTCTCGAAGTAGGGCTAGTTTACCATTAGGGATGCACTGGCATTTGGCTATCACCTAGCGCTTAGAACTAAGGGCCATGAGGTCATCTGCAATAATATAATCATTTTAGGTTGTTATGAGGAAAACGTTCAACATTTTATATCGAACTTATCGTAACGTTTCATAACACTAAGATTCTCGGGAATAAACTGTTGTTGGCAAAACTAATCTATAATTTACAATCTAGTACAATCTTTGGTTGCAAAGGGCGTAAGAACTGCGGCTTTTGCCCTTTCATTCTGAAGACTAAGTGTCTAGCAAAATTGGATCCTAGTCAAAGTTTGACATGCGTATGGACCTTAAATTTGCAACACTATGAGCGTTGTATACATGCTGGAGTGCAGAGAATGCAAGACGCAGTGTTTTGAAGATCACTGATATAGTGTTTAGGCCTAGGTTTAACAACTATACACCTCCCTTTCATAAATTTCTGAAGCAAAAAACTGAAGATTTCAAAATCATTATCACCTCAAGCTAATTCTTGGAGCGAAAATGAAAATACTCAGTAAAGAAAAGAGTCACTATGGCAACAAAGGCTTCGGGTGTTCTCCCCTGAACGAAAGAGAGGCCTCTTACACTGCGTATTATGAAAAAGGTGTTACCTTCCGCCACGCGAGCGTTTGTTTCCAAAATTTGTTTCGTAAAGAATTTTGGACTCTTGTAATTGTTTAATTTCAGGTTCCAATAGAAGTCAATCTTAGTCTCGTAAAAGAATAGAAATTCCGAAAGCTTACTCAAGCAACATTTAGCTTTTAAACTGTATACATATTTATATGTAATTTTTTTGGAAAACATGATATGGAGACTTCAAATATATTTTGTATTCCAATGAGTTTTATTTATACGGGTAGGATAATGTTGGCTTTATAAGTGTACATGCACACATATATATATATATATATATATATATATATATAAATATTTTTTACAGATGGGATACTAGACGTTCTTTCTCTCCCATTGATATACATATTTATGTATCACATCACATTAATGGAGAAATAGATAAACATAAAGGCGCGCAATAATCAAAGTGATTGCCTAAGCTAAAATCAATTTCCCAATGTAACTTTTTTGGATGTTTAAATGACTGTTATATTTTCCTTAAAGCGGTGGGATGTTAGGCTCTGAAAATCAAACAAAACGCAGTTTTGCAAAACTATGTCTCAGTTTTACGCAGTTTGTTTATGATCGAAAGGACTGCACCACCTTTCACCACGTAATAAGTCATTCTATAAATTTATCGGCCTGGTTAGAAATCAAAACTTTGTATATGAACCCTAATGCGATTCAATTAATTATCGGAATAAACATGAACTTCAAATAAGAAGCTAGTTTTAAACTACGTCATAAAGCCGTCGTAGACATGGATAAAGACCATTTTCTTATTATTAATTAAGACATAGAAAGAAGAAAATACCAGCCTGTGGATTTTAATGTGTTATTGTAACAAGAAACGTTAATACATACATGATATAGTTTATATTCCTCTAGTATCTTATTAAACATTTTATTGATTTCTTAACACTTTGAGTCTTTGGAGGGGGTTAAATATGTGAAAGTAGGATACTGCGCGCAATACGCTATTTCAGTCACTCTCCGCGTGAAATAATTACCAAATTAGGACAAAATCCCGAACCCCAACTATGTTTGGGTATCTCACTTACTTAGCGTCATGCCAAAGTCTGAAATGATAACTGTTAATAATTATGCGGTCCTGCTTTCTATTCTCACGTTACTATCTCATTTCTATCTTTAGCTGAAGGTACTAGTTATGTGCATTTCAGTGTCAGGAATAGTTACCTCAAGTACTTACAGTTTTATTGGAAGACAGTGTAGGATCTTGTTTCTTAACGCAAGCAAGTGTTTTAGGAAGTTGTCTTACCTTAAATAATTGAAGGTATGATGTTAGAGCTTAATTTAAAGTTATAATGACAAATTATCATAAATCACCTCTCACCTAACTGCTACAGTTACAAACCAAATTACTTCGGTTTCAACAGATTAAATTAATTAGCAGCATGCTTACGTCATGGTTGCTAACAGCAGGAAATGGTCGACATTGGCAATCTTACACTCAAGACCATCCTTTCCACTATCAAATGTCCAAATTTCTGTGTGCACCAAGAGTTGAGACATTGTGTGTTGTGTCTATTACATTATACCAACTTCAGAGCGGGTGATTCGACGTGCATCTTTATTTAATGCATTCAAAGCACTAAAAGAAGTCTTTGAGGAAGTTAGTTTGAATCTAGATTCTGTTTGGAATTACTAAGCCTTTTACTAAAGTGTTCACAACCGTTTCTAATTTGCGCAAAATACTCACATGTCCATCGAAATTTTTTATGCACGATGAAAGTATTAGTCAACAAGTAGTACAAAGAATTCTTGCAATTTTTTAACTCGTTCATATCAATATTTTCACATTACGGTTAAGATGAAAATAAAAATCATTGCTGTACGTAACTAGGGTGTAGGTTATAAACTAATAAAAACATCGCATCCTTCACCAATCATTTTATGCCATTGCTGTGGAAGTCATCAGTGTAGTCACGTAAGGAAATAATGACTAATTTCCAGAAGTTACCTTATTGAAGTCACACTTTTCTGAGAATTTCCTTTCCACCCTTTTCTGCTAAGAAAGTTTTTTAAAGACCTACTAGCCAACTTTACTCTATTTTTACCTCTCTTTAGTTTTATTGAACCTGAAAATCTCCAGGATCTTATACGTAATAAGTTTTTTAATTAAAAATTGACAGCTTAACTTTTGCACCTTAAAATGGTAAGGAGGTCCAAATACAATGCTACTTTACAATTTTCAAATTTAAAATAACGTTATCTTAAAATTGAACTCAATTTGATCGCATTTTTTTCTTTTATTAAGTACAATTTACAGAAGAAAAGATTTTAACATTTCACCTTGAAAAACTGTTTTATTAATTAGCAAAATAACTAATTATATACAAAAAGTTTCAACAATTTCATTTCAATCGATACCTCTGGTAAATTAAGAGCAATCTACCTAGACAGCTGTAGTCTTTGAAGCCAAATTTTCAATACTGTTTGTTTCATAAACTGTAGTACTAAAGCTGTATTTAAATTCATAGTTGTAGGAAGAAATTACAGACTTTACCCCAAGTGGACATGAATAGCTACTATGTTGCGAAGCAAATTTTCTGCGAGGTCAAAACCCCTATCACAATTTGGAAACGATCTTTTCACGAATCTTTAAAACAATTAATAACATAGCATAACATAACATAACATTTGCTTTGTTTTGGCAAACTTGTGTCAAATTATAAATTTTTTGCACTGTACTGTGCTAGGACTAGCACTCAATAATTTTGGACTCGAAATGCACTTAAATGCATTCATATGAAATTCGTTAAATTTATTGCATTCAACTATGCTTATCAAATGCAAACTATCTCTCAATAGGTAGAATATTTGAAAAAAAGTAGTTTAGTTTACTTTGCAAATGATTGCTATTGGTATATCTAGAAACTCCAATATTGTCCAATTTGATGACCCAGTATAGAAGTCGCATCATTTACAAGAAACTGTTTACTTAATCTAACGCGAATATTCATAATAAAATTATCTTCATATTCAATATAATGTTTCTTCTGGAATACTAAACGTAACCTCGGAGACAGTAGGTTGGGTTACAAAAATGGAATTGCAGTTTTCCTGTATTATATCCCTCACTATTTCAAAACTTGTAACAGTTTCTAAATATTAAAAATATGCACTCTTTTGTTGCTACGTCTCCATACAACTGGTTTGTAGTAGGACCGAGGCATAAAAATTAACAAAAGAAAAAAAATATTTTGGTATTGAAATAGAGGAATAGAAAAATAAGGAAGATACTCTGACATATTACATTATGTGTATCTTATATTTTGAGATTATGTATGAACTATACGTATTGTAATTTTAAAGTTTATCGAGAGGAAAGGATTTTAAAAGGATACTAGAAATTTATAAGCTAATTTATTTTAGAAATACTTCCAACTTCTGTAAAGACCATTTATAAGGTAATTTTGAGAAGGTCTTTTGCGCATCTCAAGTCGTTAGTTGGACGAAATGCAGAAGTAAGTTTGAATTTCACAATGATGCTATTGCAATCTAAAAATAATCAGAATAGTAAGGACTATTTTGTTATACTTTTACATATACAAGTTGATTTATAAGTTGTACGTTCAATAGGTCCATAGCTTCTATACCAATATGGGTGGGATTTTACTAAAGTAACTGGCTTTATGTTCATTCGTATGACTTTGTTAAAATAATTCAGCGAGTTGCTGTCTGCCAATGTCTGTCTATATTTGTCTGAAACATCATTCTAAGCGTATAAGAAGAACATTGCTGTTGAAACTTTATTAACATAGTCTGACGTCTACAGTTATATTATAAAAGACAAAATATCAATCATAAAGGCATTGTAGACCATGAAGGCCTGTCGTGGTTGTAACCAATGATGAAGGATCAGAATTCAATACCATAATTAGCATGGCTTTACGGAAAGGCCAGATACAAAGCACCAACTATATCCCTAGGGACGTTACTTGTTACAGCTATTTTATAGTGCAAGGCTTTCCATTTTAGCCGTTAAATGTGAGCAATTACACTTTGATGACAAATGAAGAAATCTGAATAAGAAAAAGTTATTTTAAGCCTGTATACAAAATAGAGAGTATTTCATGAAGTCATTGGCTGCCAGCGTTATTGGGCATAAAACAGATCTAGAACTCGATATAAGGTTCTATTTCTAATTTGTTTGCACAGACGTGAATGATTATTACAAAATAAAGAACGGAAATATAATACCCATAATTTCGTGCATTAGATGTACTATATAAGAATATAAGCTTAGCCTAGATCTATGCCAAGATTACATTCCTTGATTTCTACAAGACCCTTATTCTCAACAAAGTTATTTGCCATTTGATTTGTTTCGAATTATATAATTTAAATGCTTATTAAAAGAAGAATTTAAGCATAGTAAACTTGGGTTACACTTTTACATACCTAGTTCTTATTCCTTCTCCTGAATATGATAAAATATGTTTTCTGGATTGACATTGGAGACAACGACCTCCGTATTGTAAGCAGATAACAACACTGCACCATCTATCGACAACTTCTGGTCTGCAATGTCATTTTTCACGTGATACAATATTTATAGCATCAAACCACTACAATACCGGAGCATCGGCTGGGGGTAAAACCACGTGCGAACTGCTAACAACTGGTGACCCATCCTAGCTGGATGAGGGAGGTCAGTAGAAAAATGATTCCCAAATGATGCTATTTTGTGGTTGTCATCAACAAAGCAGGCAATTGTTGTTGTGCAATTATGCTAGTCTTTGAAAAGCGTTGGCATTTTCGGTCACTTGTTTATATTCACGTGAGGAGATTTACTAATGTACGTCTAATATCAAAAATATTGTGAAAAAATAGAGATAAAAGATTGATGGAAACCATTGGAAACAATGTCAACGACCTTTAGAGTACAAGTATTGTCACGACAAAAACTTACTGATGTATTGGTCACGATAATCATGTAAGGGCGTAATATTTTTTATCGAATAGATTATCTACAATACAATTGTACATTTTTACACGTTAATACAGTAAAACCTCAAAAAGTGTATTAATGTAAATTTGACAATGACTATATGTAATAATTTAATACTATATTCATATGTTGACATAGCCGTGAGTATTGAAGAAAAGATATAAAAATATCATTTTAATTAGCACTGGTGAAACCTATTTGCGAAACGAAAAACTAGGTGGATGGTGGTGGTGAGAATTCGGGATCGACTTCCCGGATTGTCGACTTTCCTATTGCACTGTTTAGTGCAATGGTAAAGTCTTCGTTTTCGGTGTGGGAGATCCTGGGTTCGATTCCCGCCAGCGCCGTAAGCACTTTATGTTCATCGAGTCTTATAATATGTAGTTCATGACTGCTTGTGTGTTTATATATATATATATATATATATATAGATAGATAGATATATATTTGTGTGTGTGGCAAACTCGATTTCGTATTCTATTTCCCAGCCAGAGTGAGCAATGTCCTTGGGAAGGAGCACATTTTATGTGGTGCTCTCCCATTGCCTTCCCCAACCGATAGGCGGGATTCGAAGCCACAACCTCTGACATGTGAGTCCTATTCCTTAACCACTAGACCACTGCGGCTCATATCCAAATATACATACACATATATGAACACAGTCTGCAGACAGAGCTTTATCGCCATTTGTGGGCTCATCAGTGCAAAACAGAGCGTTGAGACAGAATTCTAGCTAATTTACTAACAATGCTGCTACGAAGCAATTTAAAGACTTCTTATGGTACCATACTAGAGTGCTCAAAACTTCAAAAGCAAAGTAACAAAGTTTTAGAGCAACAGCATATAGCACATATAAATATACATATATATAGATGTATATATATTTATATATACACATATACATATATATAACCATGTATTGAACTCGTGTATCCTCAGGAGTAGGAGACGCAAGATTATTTGGTTCAATCTACCATTTAGTAATACAGTTAAAACAAATGTAGCTTAAGTTTTTTTTAGGTTAGTCGATGAGCATTTCCCAAAAAGCTCGCAACTTAGTAAAATTTTGAATAGGAACACTGTCAAGGTAAGTTATTCCTCTAGGCCAAACATTAAATGCATTAGTAATCAGCACCACTCTAGTACAATGGGTCAAGAAAACGTGGTTATAAATGGGCCCCCGGGATGCAACTGTAGAGATAAGAATAACTGTCCTCTTGAGGTTTAATGTTTAACTAAGGGTGCAGTTTATAAAGCGCACGTTGCCGAGACAGAGTCTGGCAAAGACAAGGTATACTTTGGCTCTTACAGTACTGAATTTAAGGAACGCTTCAGAAATCACAATAAATCCTTTAAATATGAAAAATACAGGCTTGAAACGGAGCTTTTAAAACATATCTCGGATTTATAAGCGCGTAACATAACGCACAACAGCAAATTAAAAACTAGCTTAACCATACAATGAAGGCAGGCGTAAATGTAACTTGTGTACTACCGAAAAGTACGCAATTATAATCGCTTGTAAAAGTAACCTAGCGAAAAACTGTCCGAGCTGGTCTAGAAGTGCCGGCACAGGAATTGTTTTGTTGCCAATGAGTACAAGGACAAACAACACGACCTTGTTATTGTATGTTAAGGTATATCATAGATAGAGGTGCAATTGAGGAATTTTCTTTTGCGGTTTGAGGAACGTCAGCAGACAGGACGTGAAACCTAAGGTAACTGTGATATTTGGTTTTTCCTTTTTTACCACTTCTTCTTAGCATATATAAATATATAGATATTGATATAGATATATACATATATATATATATGTGTGTGTGTGTGTGCACGCGTGTTTGCGTGTGTGTGTCTGTGGGGGTGTGTGTGTCTGTGGGGGTGTGTGCGCGCTTGTGTGCGTGTGCGTGTGTGTGTGCGTGTGTCTGTGTGTGTGTGTAATGGCCTATGGAATGACCTTATTAAATATGTTAGAGTAATGGAAAAGGTTGCTGTCGGTGGTGATATCTCAGATTCAACTTTCAAATTGTCGGTTTACTACTGCACTCTCCAGGTAAATGATTATGTCGGTACGTTTTGTTGCAAGGGGTTCCGAGGTTGTCTTTCTCATTCCAATCTTTGTCGATCCATAATCTCAGCAACTTAAACTCGATTTATTATGCATTTTTCCCTAAATGCCTCATCAGTAGCAAAATCAACTGTAAGCATACACAAGCATGCAAGTATGTTATTAAAAAGTCTATTCCACATCTGTATCACTTGCTCAATATCTTGGCACGGTACGGTTTACATATTCCTTTTTAGTGTATTATTGCCATGAAGTATAAGTTTATTTTATAAACTCATTAAAATGCCATGCGAATAATTTACCTTCCAATTCAAAGTATAATTAAACAAAGTTAAAAAGCTAAGAATGACTCGGTAAAGCCAATGATGGTCTTATCTAATAACATCGAATCCTTCATATAAAGAGAAGTAAATAATCCTATACAAATTGCTACGGTTTCAGATCTTATGATAGCTGTTTTGTTAATGGATTGATTCAAGGAAACTAAAATATATTCACATTATTAAAATAGTATTGGAATCCTCAACGAATAAGCAATTAACTAGAACATCCTAAATTTATCCATGCTAAACTACTTACACCGAAATTATAAATCTTTTCTATATTTGCTGCTGCGACTTTTAAACATTCAAAGCCACGACTTGTTATTGTAGTTCTCTTTGCCACACTGCGTCAAACTGATTTTTTGCATACAGTTGACCATGGATACAAGACCTGTCGATAATTTACTCTTCATCTGCAGATGGTCTTTTATTCGCTCATTTTACAGGACTTGAAGAAATTTAATATATGATACGTTCACAATAAAGTAGCATTTACTTCATTAAATTATTTTTGGTCTACGTTCCTCTGTTTAGAGCGTCCTTAAAGCAAAAAGATAAACTTTTATGCGACCAACGTTTCGAAAACACATTTTCTTAGTGTTATGTTCTTAAATGATAGTAAGAGCAAAGGAAAGTAGTTTTTCTCAAGGTCGAGATTTAAACTTTTCTAAATACTACGAACAAAACTTAGTACTGTTTATAAAACCATTATCAATATCAACTAGATATAAACTTTTCGTTAGACGTGGCTATAATCGTTTGAACAATGTTTGTAGTTTCACTTCTCAAGAGAACTGGTTAGGTCCTCTAACATACGGACTCTAATTACAAAGAACATACGGTTCTTTGATACCGTGAGAAATCAAATCATTACAGAGTTACCTTAGAACCCTTACCTTGTAGTTATACTAATTTTCCTTTCTGTTCTTTGCAAGACATTCTCTAAGTTTCTGAGTGGAGTTTACTGGTGAAGCCTTGCCGATTAAATGAAAGGTCCGTATTAGCCGCCATATTCAAGTACAATTTACTAAATAATTTAAAAGAGGCAGGCTTCCACCGTAACCTTTTTAGAAGACCCCAAACAACCGCATAGTCATCTGTAGGTGGTCGTATGCAACCAAGAGTCAAAGCTACGAACTACAGAACTGTTTTCTATATTCCATTAGTGAACGTTAAGATAAAAGCGATACTAGTCATTTTTTATTCCTGGGATTGAAAAATGCGTATTTCTACATTTTATAAATTACCTGTTTTCTCATAATTTATACTCAGATAACATTGCCTAACTAGGAAATCAGAATATCCTAATAAAACTTAACAAGGTTTGAATTGATACTTGCATAAGCTAAAAGTATGTCACCAATGGGATTCGAGCCCGTGACACACTCATTCACGATTTGCGCCCTACCAACTGGGCTACGTGACGCCAATGCAACAAATGATGATGATAACGTTGATGAGGGCCATGATGATGATAATGATGATGGCCATGATGATGATAATGATGATGGCCATGATGATGATAATGATGATGGCCATGATGATGATAATGACTATGATGATGACGTGATGATGATTATGATGATGATCATGATGCTGACAATGATTATGATCATGATGATGACTTAATGAGTTGTAAGAGTTATGTCAAGCTGCTCTTGATTTTGTTAAAATTTTATGAAATCTGTGTACTATTAAGCGAAATTCTTTGAACCTCGTTCACAAAGCATTCTAGCTTTTTCATTTGCCTTAACTATGCAATTGTCATGATCTCCAGCTCAAACTGGTCTCAGGCCTCAACTATTGCTTATAGTTAAACAATGTTTATTCGTTTTAAATTTCATAGTCACTACTAATTCACTTCTTAGACAAAATCCGTCTGTCATGCTGGTCTGTTCCATTTTTAATTTGAGTTTATCAGACAGAATAGGATAGCAGGAGGATAAGCATCAATTAAATACAACCCTTTGATATATTACTTCGTAAAAAGAAGGAAATTGACTAGAAATGACCTGAAAAAGTACACTTTGATTTCTTTTTTACTCTAAACCTAACAAAATTACGATCATTAGCAGAAGAACAACTTCTTCAACACGTAGAACATTAAAGAATGAGAGAGTACTCTGAACGAGTCAAAATTGAAGTATTTAGGCATAATCCTAACTGGACATTGAAAGTGTGTTATGGAAAATAGAATGAGATTGAGCAAGCAAATATATGTTCCGAAAGATGATCCTAGTTTTTATAAGGTCCCTTGATTCCGTTGCCTGCTCAGTAAGAGGGCAAGAGAGCCATTTTTGCCTCATTGACACAAAATGCATTGTATCTTTTAACTACTGTCGGCGCCTATTCGTCTATTTTACAGTCGATTGTAACCTATTGTGACCTAAACTATTTGAACTGTTTACAGTAATACCTACTTATATTAGGAGCTTTACTCTGCTTACCGTAAGAAGAAAAAGGAAACAAATTTGATGTAAACATTCTTCTACTTTTGATTGAAAGACTCTGTGATAACTCCAAAATTTATAAGGATCAGTAATTTTTCCTAAGCATTTATCTGACATTGAAGGCATTTTCAAAATGACAAAACATCAGCTTTGTTTTTTTTCTTGTGCCTTGGAAATGTCGTAAGTGTATAAGTAACGCTTACTCGATAGGACATAAATATCTATGTGACAAACAGTGATCAAGGTCCAGATTCATAAGCTAAGAAATTAGTACAAGAGGTAATTTATAACTCTGTAAGATCTTAAAGTAGCATTCTGTTTAATGGATGACATATCGATTACTTTGGTCAATACAAAATTTAGTTTGGTTCACGTAACCCTTTTCATAAAGACCTGTTTCTTCCATCCAGATTACGGACGTAGTCGCATCTGTTTTCAGTAGCACTTCATAATTGCTAACCATTTCCTTGCGTAATTTAATGGACAAGCGAATTTTTAATGCAATTCTCAGAAAGCGTTTTCAACAGACATCATTAAAGAATATTTTTTAGAGTATGTAAGCACGTGTCGTTATAAGAGAACAGGAGTCGATCCTTCGATTTTGCAAAATCAAGGACGAA
The DNA here is from genome assembly GCA_010016065.2 of Carybdea cf. marsupialis auct. non (Linnaeus, 1758). Classification (NCBI taxonomy): domain Eukaryota; kingdom Metazoa; phylum Cnidaria; class Cubozoa; order Carybdeida; family Carybdeidae; genus Carybdea; species Carybdea cf. marsupialis auct. non (Linnaeus, 1758). The sequence continues at coordinate 11,838 of JAAAKL020008518.1, forward strand.
AACCAATAACTGGCTAAGATTGTTGCAGTCTGTTTATCAACTTGTGCGTACTTTGTATCTTAAGTGCTTTGATGTGGAACAATTTAAGAATGGAACAAAACATCATATTTCATTAGCTGGCCCTCGGTTGCCCGATTATAATTTCAGAATTATCGGAAGCGGAGTTCTACACGAATATTGGACCATGTTAGTCTGGTGTCTGTCAATGCTGTAAGCGTGTTTTTAGAAAATTTCCTCTAGGAATCAAAGTTGTTCAACGGGAACTACAAAGCAAACTTGCTTCCAAATCTTTGTTATCTTTCGCGTCATTCTAAAGTCGTAATTTAAGAGTCAAGAAATATGATTTGCAAAGCAATACAGTAAACCCCCTGATACTCGGGATATTAGGATAACTGAAAGTGACCCTGAAAAGGTTTCCCTAGAGGAGGCTTATTAATAAGGGAAGCTGAATTATTCTTAACAGCATTAAATGGAAGCGTAGAGTTTGTAATGAAGACAAGAAATAGCAGGATTGTGAAATACATTCAACAGAGTATACATTTTTTGCAATTATTGGGTTAGAGAGATTTGAAATGGAAATCAAAATGATTTTTTCTATTTTGTTAATTGTATTCTACAGAGATTCTATGCAACAAAATATAACACGACTTGTCCACCCCCTACAGTTTAGGAATTTGCTATTAGGTGTATAACACTGGTTTATATCCCAAAATTTAAAATATTTAATTCTCTTTACTGAAAAGTAATAACAAATACAATCGTGTACATGTGTCTCTCAAATCTAAATAAAGTGAATACAAGATATTTCTCTTAAAGTAAGTACGAAACATTACGCTAGCTACACAAAAAATACTCAGATTTCTCATAAATAGATACGTTTCTAAAAGTTATGGTTTAAAAGAAAATCATCCAGGAAGATAAAAGCATTCACACCCGTTGTACTTAATAGAACAGAGGGATGACAACAAACTCAATTAACTCTAGATCTGTGAAATACAAAAATCTAAATTTTCAATGCACTTTGCATGTGAAATTAGTCATCAATTTAGAATACCACGAACAAGCTTAACAGTGTTAACTGAGACATTATTCGTCACCAACTATTTACTCGAAGAGTTCTCTATATGCTGCATTATTTTTGTGCATCTCTTAGTACACTAGAGAAATCCAGCTGCGATATATAGCCCCTTAGCCTTCAATAGAACACCGTAAATTTAAAATAGGAACCAGTAAATCTAAACTCGGGAAAGCTCCTTTGCATGCTATGAATGGTCATTGTGTTTGACAGTGGCTTTACAGGCGGTTTTCAAATCCATCTTCTCAGCTGGATATATCGAAACAGATGCATCTGAAACGACCACGTATTACAGTTTTGTTATTGATAGGATAGATTTAATAGATAAAGGTCGTACATCAACTGTCAAACCTTGACCGTCGTAAGACCAATGGTAGCAATTAACTAAGAATTATGACACCTTATTTTTCTCCTTTGCTTACTTAATAGTGTTGAGCATGCTGCAATATTGCATGACAGATTCACATCCTCTGTTCTCGTTTGATGACATATTTGTGATTATGCTGGACACAAAAAAAGTATCGGTTGAATACATTATCTTTCGCCGTTGTTTGGTTTTTTTAGTGACATCAAGTTAATGGTGTTTTAAAATTGCCCCTGCTACTTTATGATAAGGTCAAGGAATTACCCACTCCCTCTATTTATTTTCATTAAAATATTTTGCATCATTTACTTTTGCTACTGACAACCTTAAAATAAAAGAAAATGTTGAAAGTACCTATTAAACATAAGTATTCACTATTATCCCCTTCCGGTTACTCCTTTGAAAATAATTGGCAGGAAACCATTTTCTATTATATTTTTATATAAAGTTATAATTGACAACACACTATCAAAAGTGGCAATTTCGACTATGAAAAACATGGACCAAATTTTGGTGGGCTGAAGTTAAAGGGTATTTAAGAACTCATACAACTGCATTACGATGACCTTATGATGGCACAGTAGAAATTATAGACTTTGAAGATACTACGGAGAAGTGAAAGAATGTCAACACCGTTGTTCAAGCCTAAAACATACATTACAGCGGCGTGTTGTTCTTCCAACTAAGCTATGGCTATCAGCTAATATCTAGCTTCAGTAATGTAGAGTGGACATATTACTTCACGTTTAATCCATATTACATTTGTATTATACTTAAAAGTAGAAATAATGGCAATAAACACAACACAACCTTATATCATAGATAATTTTTAATGGTTTTTCACAAGTTACAACACTACTAAGCATCAGCATTACATGCCGATTTTGATTCTTTAATAAAAGTGGGGAGGCCTATACCTCGGAGAACTTTTTTCTGCCATATGCTAGCTCTTCTACGTAATTCCAGAACTTTGAATGTGCTTTTATTGCAATATCGTTCCTCTTGATTAGCGGGGAGATGCATGCTATCCTCTTTTTAAATATAAAGTTTTTTGCTATATTTATTATGATGCTCATGAGTTCCTACTGACCACGTACGCGGATGATTACCTCAAGTACCAACGTTCTCATGTACCCTACGCAATATATACTCCAAGGTCTGCAATAACAATCTTACCCGTTCGCAATTTTTGTTCTTAGGGTATATTCAAATCCTAAAATATTATTCAACACAAAACAACACGGAAACGCAGCATCCTGAGCAAATCCAAGTTCGTACGTTACTTTACCTCAATCGTGACACAGTGCATATTGCGTTTTGTAAAGGATTGGAATAGTACAGACATTGTTTCTTAAAATCATTTTTAGGGAATCAAACAAAGCATACTAAGCAAACAACTCATTGTTCAAATTGTGAAAATGGAACCCAATTTTTTAAGTTAAAGATTAACTAGTTCCTAGACTATTCTTGTCCTTACAAATAGAATAAGGTAAACGTGTTGAAAAAGGGGTACCGATTAACCAACTCGAAGACATGGTTTTGTGCTCACACTGCGACGAAGTAAAACATTTGTCATACTGCCACCTTATCCTATCCATGGCCAAACTTTCAAATTTTAGCACCACAACCTGCCGTGATTGTAGTCAAATCTTATTACAATATTTCATATATATAAAATATTGAGAGGGCTACATTTTGAAATTGATAAAGTGGAACAGTGCATCCCACCATGGTTGGGCGACGAAAAAATTGTTGACAATCTGCTCCTCAAAAACGGCCTCTGATGCACATTTTGACATAAATAAAAAGCTCCTTTGATCGCACAAAATATTGAAATACCCCATCCTTTATAAGCCTTAAATTTTCTGATAAAAGTCCCTATGGAATAAATTTTTCGTCAAAAATGCAATTTGAATTGTTCTGTTTGAGTATATTTTCAAATTGATTTCAATAACCACATAGTTGATGGACACGAACAAATTGATATTTTACGAACAGGCACTGTCCAGTTCTAGTAGTTCACAGACGAACATTCTCAGACAAAAGATGAATGACGCTTTACAATCTTCTGTCTGAACTGTCAATAAATTTGTTCAAAACTGATTTCAGGTCGATGTTATCAAACTTTTTCTTAATGCCTTTTAGATAGACATGGTTCATCGTGTGGTGCAAGTACGTCTTTTTAAATTTCATTGCACTAAATGTACGTTCACTTGTAGCATTGCCTGCTGGTATTACGAGGTAGTATTAATGCCTTAATGTCTTAATCTAAAAGTAAGCGCAAACCTTTGTTGAGATTTTGTAAATGCTGCACAACTTCCATAGGACTAATATCTGAAGAATTACCTTTAAACGAATGTGAGATGGTTGGGTTACGCTTGTTGAACAGAAGTTGCCAAGGTACTTGTAACCTCTCACGAAAAGAACTAGGACCATGTCAAACCGTTATGTCATATAATTTCATAATCAGTACAACATTATTTTTCATGGTCAGTCTTTAACTTTAATCGTCACCGGTTTTGCAAGATCTTACTGCATTTGTTTTCATACTGTGCACGATCATCGTTAGTACAATA
>JAAAKL020008519.1:0-15852 GCA_010016065.2 Carybdea cf. marsupialis auct. non (Linnaeus, 1758)
GTGGGACCACGGGGAATCGAACCCACGGTCTCCGCATTGCGCAACACGTCGCTTTTCCACTAAGCTACGGTCCCATATCAACGAGAGAGAGAAATTTGGGATGTCCATTGTTTGGACATTGCGTCACTACAGGTTGATTCGATGAATTAAAATGTTGCGCTATGTCTGCGAGAAAGGTTACTGAGTAGTTTCATATCATTAAAATTATTTTACGTCGCTTTTATTGATTGTCAAAGCAGAGAGAAATTCAAGTACCTTTCCACGGAGGGCAAAAAATCTTGTAGAGGCAGTCCCCTGCAATCAGTCAAAGTTTTCAAAAATGAAATGGAAAATCACTGTACTCGGCCTCTAGGTGGTCCAAAAACTTGACAATTTACAATAGGAAAGGGCTACATCCCCGCACTTGAATCGACTTCCATATCTTCGTTACTTCGTTCCATACTTCGTTACAAAATGGCTCCTGATGTTTGATACAGAGTATTGTCTGGCAGGTCATATCGTTTTTACATAAATAGCCAACCAAGCCGTGTTAATTTCATATCATCGCCTTAGCAAATTTACTGGCCGGACGCAATCAACCTGGTTCTACGGTCTCTGGTTAAATCACGCTGTTATACACTTTAGTTGCTGTGGATGAGATGAGTCATGGTAAGTATTTTTGACTTGCAAGTTGCATGACGTTGAGATTAATTAAGTATTCATTACATAGCTAGGGTCCTATGTTTTTTAATCATCACCGTCCAGAAAGGGGGGTGTAATGAGCTTTCTTTACACCTGTTGTAACCATTGTAACTTTTCTATCAATCCGAGACATGAAGCCTCCAAAATAACCATCAGGCTCTTTTGATTTGTTGAAGGTTTTGTCATCTTCCAGGGGAGAACTTGAACTAGAATAGGTTTTTAAGATTTTTTTTGTTGCTTTTGGCGCAAGCTTTAACTACATTGTTTACCATTTAAAGGTCAGCAAAAGGAATGGTACTTTACATCAACCAGATGTTCATCAATTTTTTAATTTATTTCAATTTTTACTATGACGTAATACTTTTCTAAACAGTGTAGCTTCAAGGGAAATATTATCATTATTTGAATATTGCCAGCAAATCTGACTACCCATCTGTACTTTTATATGAGCAGCAACTCTTACTTGGCTTGCTATGGGTCGTTTAATGGTAAATGCTTATCCCTTAAATCGTCTGGAAGTCTTTCTGAAAATGTGCTGACATAATCAAAGCTTTCATCTCCCACATTCAACTTTACTTAAATTTCTTTTAACTATATTTTACGATTTGAATGTCTTCTAGTTTTAGGAAGTGCATGTCTCCATATCATACATCCGTCACAGCAATAATCACTCTGTAACTCGTGAAATAATATCATATGGAATGTACGCAAGGCTAGTAGAATAAACTCCGATTTGGGCTAGTTAGTTTCAGCAAATTGATCAAGATTAGGATAAAACAGTTGAGTGGTTTTGATCTCTGTTATGCTAATAATCCTGAGATATCTATCCTGACCTAGACGTAAATATCTTAGCGACAGAAAAGGAATTTAAATCCTATGACGCTTTCATTTAAGTTTGACAATGATACCAAAATACAGAAAATACCAGATAATTCGTATTTTGACATCATGGTTTTAAAAAATCAGTAAACTACCCCACGTTCATTTACGATTGATGTTCATAACTTGTGCAATTCCGATCCGGAAGGAATGATATCTCCGATTATGATTCTTAAAGCATGGAAATTTTCTCTTGATAGATAACAGAAAACTCAAAGAAATCGTATTTAATCGTAATCATGATATAGTATTTTACATATGTCAATAATTTCTGTTTTATTGGGCGATACATTTTGAATTAATACTATGTGTCAGGTTATAGCAAAGCTTTTGAAACTAAAAAAGTGGCCTTTTTCACATAACCTTGCTATCACTCTAGCTAAACGTTTACACACTCATTTTTGATATCAATACAAAGCTACTTGATTCTGTGGAAGAATGTAAATAACGGATTATGAATGAGATTTGTAACCTATAAAGATTTGCTAGAAGCAGCTATCAAGGACAAAGCAATTTCAGTAGGTGCATTTAACTGCCTAACAGACATTTCCGGCAATTTAAACATTCACTCCTTAATGCGGATGGAAAGTGATGACGTCACAAATTAAACGTTTTAGAAATAGTGCGATTTGACCCTACGTATCTAAAGGCAACCCTGGAATAGGCTGTTTCCCAAAATACCAGATATGTAATGTATATAATTTTTAAACTAGAGGCCTTTGAATTTCAAAAATCTCTGGTCAAAACTCTCTTAATATACCTTAGTTTCTTTCTTTAAGAACCATCATGAAATAATAAGGTTTTGTTAGAGAGATTTAAAACTGTTAAAGCTGATATCTCGGTGTTGGGAACACTCTCAATTTTTGGCCATTGACGTTCTTACTAATAAAGAAGCGTGAAAATTGAGTATTTTTTTTACATAATTCTAACATTTTCAAAATCGTCACGTCACACGTTCCCTCCGCTTTGGTAACAACTTTCCACGGCCCTCATCACAGCAGGTGGCTCGGGCTGAAGAAGAAAACTTTTTGTTTATAAGTTAGTGGATGCGAGAGGATATGAATTCGCCATGTGAAACAACGCGAAAACAAATAGCGTCTTTCTTTCTCCCATGTTATTAACAAACGTGTAATTTGCAAACCAATATTTTTCGAAATCCGCTTTTCATCTTGATAAGTGCGGTATTTAAAGCAACGAGATGAGTGAATAACAGGATTTTGGATATATTTTAATGAAATCCTGCCAGTAACTATCGGCACATGTCAGCTATTTAACCAGATTCTGGCCCATCACCGAGTCTGCTTAAGGGGGTAATGACTCGATGTTGCCTCCTCTACTTGGCAATTTCCTCCCCTGCACTAAAGTTACTTTTGACTAACAGTGCATAGGCCTACTAAGTAATTTTGTTCTAACACCTCAGAACTGAAGCTCGGAAATTGGCAACTAAACTAGTTCTATTGTATGATAGGTATAGCGGGGAGAGGGAGATAATAAAATACGACAGTTTTCACGGTGGTAAATGTTTGATCAAACTATTTTTATCTTCTTTTAAAAATTTTCACAAAACAATTCCTATCTACCGCCAGTCACAAAATAAGTTGCTGGTTTAATTTTACCAAATTTTGTGTTTGAAGAAAACGTGCTATTATGTTACATAAATCTATGCCGGAAGTTCTTTCGGGAGTCTATTTTGTAGAAAATTCATGATTCTTTTCTTAGTATTATATATCTTTATACTCTATGATCGATATGGTTGATTTCCATGTCCTCCACTCTGGTGGCATGATGACGCCACTTTTCGAGTGAGATATATTTTAAAAAAGCTGTATCTCCTAAACCTTACAGCAAATTCGATCAAACTTTTATAAAATTATTCACAAGCACGATGATCACCCGCACAGAAGAGGGGATATGTTGAGCTTTCTTAACACCTGCTTCTAAGCATGCGCGTCTTCTATCATGCTTATAGCACTCGAGACATTGATACCATCAGAGGGTTTATCAATATATGACCTTATTGATCTCCCAACTGAGAGCGTACATTCAGTGTCGTGAGCATGAGGCATATGGGTGTGGATATTCCCACTTCTTCTAAAAATCAATGTTATAATATGTCCAAATCCGAAATTAAAACTGACATGAAACCCGAGTTTGTCGGAAGGTAAAACAGTTTTGAAAGAAAATTTAAAGGACAATAGCATGGCATTATTTAGACTGTTCCTGCATTAGATTGAATCCTCAACAATAATTGCTCCAATATATTCACGTTTTGACCCTACCCCACCCCAACTACACAAATGCGAAAAAGCAGTCCACTTTAGGCTTCTTTTGGGATTTGTTCCACAGTTGCATAAGTTAGACTGACTGGTCTATGCTTCTCGACAGTAAAACGATAAGAGAAAGTCTGCTTTCTCATAACATTAATCCATTAAGAGTTACACAGATAACTTCTGTCTGAAATGAGAAGAACCGCATCATTCTCTTTTATTTGGTAACTAACTTTTCATTCTTGGCTATGATCTTCATTGAGGCTCCGTTTTTGCTTTGAAAATTATGTTTCGGTTCATTACAGATATTTGATATGCAGCTGTTTTTCAATTTTTCATAAGCCTGAACTAGTAACTATTATAACCATGAGTTTCAACTGGTAATCCCTATTTCATTTTCCGATCATAGACTTCTAACCTTCTGATTATATTTACAACTTCTAAAGTGACCCCAATATTCATCTGTGTAGCATTAAGTAACTCAACTTCCTTCTTCCAGAGACACTTAGACATAACTTTTTCTGATAAGGTCGACCTCTTGACTTCCTAAATTTATTCCTAACTTTAATTCAATCACTCTCTCTCTACTAGGCTTTCAATTTAGCAACAGGATAAATTTTGAAATAGTAAGTAAACAATTTTGTAGGGTAAGGAAAATTCATCCTCTCCTGCTGAAATTCCATGCGAAAAATTCCTCACATATGAAAAGTAAACATACAATGGTGGAGCATTTGGGAGATTTTTAAGAGGAGTGGCGGTGTCCACCACCCTCTAAAGGAGGAGTGACGTTTGTTTTCTTAATGATTTGCTTCCTGCTTGCCTGATGGCTACTGTTATTGCTCATTTACGTTTTTTCACTACATATAGTCTTGACCTGTAATTTTTATGTATTACGTTTCAGGGAGATGTTTTCTTCACCAGCAAAATAGGCGGTGGATGTCTAGGGGTCACCCCTTCACTCAAACATGATTTTGCAATGATTGTACATTGTATCCTTTTGTCTTTTTGTGGTCGGAATATTTCATACAGCAATACATGAGCTAATGTGAATCTACAAACTTTGTGAAAATCCTAAGATGATAAATTAATATTCAATTTAAAGGAAGATGCATTGCTGCAAACAGGAAGAATATCTGCTTCTAGTCTTGATTATATATGTGAGCACCCCTACCCTGAGAACGATAGACTGTGAAAAGATTCAGGACTGTCTATGCCTCGGCTCTTGGATAAATTCGTTTAAAGAAGAGATCTCCGTGCATGCATGGACCTATGCAAGGACTGCATCTCAAAGAATGGGCGTTCACTAGTATGAAAATCGAATATGTCGACGACGATGATGATGATGATGATGATGATGATGATGATGATGACGATGATGATGATAATCATGATGATGATTTTGATGATGATGATGATGATGATGATGATGATGATGATCATGATCATGATTTTGATAATGATAATCATGATAATCATGATAATGATGATGATGAGGATGATGATGATGATATTTTGATGAACTAATAACAATAGATAGAATCATTCTCAAAGTTGCTATGGCTTGCTTCTGACGACTTGGCAGCCATAAATGTGCTGGATTTTGTGGAATTTCGAGAAAGAAAACCCACGCTTGTACACTTAACAAACTTAAATTTTTGTTTTACAGCATTGATAAAAGCTCGATATTTAATCACTTTATCCCATGATGTGTTTTTTTTAACATCTTGTATTTTCATAGGCACAACAGGCCCCTTGAATTTGCTATGATGAGCTGTTGAATCAATAAAAATTAAGCAAGATCTTTATTTAAAGTCATTTTAGATTGACAAGTGTTCAACAAAGAGGACATTCTGAGTTTATCAAGTATTTAAGAGTGCAGAGTATAAAATCATTACATGGGTTTCACATGGGCATAGAACGGGGTTTTGAAAATTGTATTTTGATATTGTAGATTGATAAGAACAAATAGTTGTATCAAACTTTCTCTACCATTGATAAACATGTACATGTTTGGTAAGAAACTGGTTTTTCTACTCAAACATGCCCTAGTAGACAAAATATTTCATGATCCTAAAATAAATGGAGGCTTTGCAGTTACTTTTACATCACATATTTTGCCAATAACAGTAAATAGCAAAACACTAGGACAATTTTTCTTCTTTACAAAGCAAGAAAAACGGCTTCTACTATGAAAGGAAATTGTTTAACATGCTTTAGGTTTGTATAATCAGAGATTTAGTGCGGCTACAGCATCTTACATCCAGATATTTATTGATGTTCGTGTGGTTAGATGGCTTTAAAACTTTCCACCTCAATAGCAGATTTGGGATGGAGTATCTCCTACTCGATTACTGCTTGATTAATCCTCTTAGAAGAAGACCAGTTCAGTTAATGAAGGGTTTGTTTAAAATGCTGCCTACTTGATAGCTCTTAAATTACAACAACCCTTTAATGAGCCGATTCTCAATGTTCAAAAGTTAGCACGTAATTTGTAGGATAAGCAAAGTGGTATACACTAAGAATATGTTTGTTGAAGGGTCCGTAGATCTACCAGGGAGGGAGAGGGGGCATGGAATCAGGAAGAGATGGGAGCACGGCGTCTGAAATTAAAAACTCGCATAATATGAAAGTTTGAAACGTCAGATTAGTAAGCTACTTAAGAGTATATATCAATGAAGGGCCTCGTGGTAATCATGAAGAAAATTTTAATACAATCATGAAAGAGTTTTGAAGGCTCTGTTAATTTTTGTCTTTATGATAATTCAGGCAAGTAAAGCCAATTGTGGGCAAGCATGCCTTTGTTGGCAATAAGTTATAAAACGTATCTCAAGGAGAGCGAGAATAAGTGTTGAGCAAAGGTTGATAACAATAACTGTTAACCACCAATAATGTGGCTTTTTAAACTTTTTCATCCAATAGACCTTGAAGTAACAAAGAAACAAAGAAACAATAAGACTCATAGGTATTTATAGGTAACCTTTGTAGTTCGACTTGCAGGTGGAGACAGAGAAGAAGTACAGAGAAAGCAAAGAGAACAGATATGGGAACATACATGACCAAAATTGAAAAAGGCATGGAAAGTTTCTAAGGAACCATGATCGACTAAGCCATAAGAATTGAATATAGAGAAAGAAGGAATAGGAAGAGAAAATGAAAAACAAGAATATAAAGCGGAGAGATATGCTGATTCGATTTCATGGTGTAACTAGGCATTTCAGTTTGTAATAAAGATCCTTAATAAAAATGTGTTGGAATTTTTGGAGGTTTTTGATACAGATTTTTCACTTCAGAGAAACAAGATCGGATCAGACCATTCTTTCCAAATGTGCCACGTCATATCCTTGTGAAACGCCTGAGTGGTGAGGCGTGTAGATAATTTTAGGGTGAGGTAGACCTGACATAACGAAGATGCAATAATGGGCTTTCTGCCTTTCATTTCTCTTTGGAACGAGTCAATCCAATACAAACGGGTAGCAAATACTTAGTGGAAAACATTCCAATGAAAAGGCAGCGCCACACACATCTGAGTCACACAGACTCACTGCCAACTAATGCGAATAAATGCAACCCCTCACCCATACAGGAGGAGGTCAAGCTACTGAACTGAATGAGGCTAAATGATGCCTACTATCCTAAAGATGTTGCGACATGACAAGTTATGAATTAACTGTGAATGAACTGTGTATTAACAGTACATTTAATTTTCACTGTGAAAATGAAGGTCACTAACAGCAACTTGTGCAACCTTTGAAGCCAATTTAAGAAAATTGCAGCTAATCTGCTGTAATATCAAGGTAACAATTCCTTACGTTAATGACTGACTAGTAACGAGACAACAAAGCCAAATGATGAGAACGTAACCTTGACTTGGTTATACTTGCTTTTCTTCCGCTCGTCCAGAATTGAAAGCAGTATCTTTTTCAATCTTCTTATTACCGGGAGTTATAAATCTGTCGATTTGCTTCACAATTACTGAAGGTTTTGGCCCAGAATAAGGACACGTCTTTTTAATTACACAAGTTTTTGGTAGGAGGGTACTTTTCAGCAAGAGATAAGAGGATTTAAATTTAAAAATAAGCGAGTACCGTATACAAATGATCAAAACATCGAGTCTTGACTTGATTCATGGAACAAAGAGGGTCTTTAGCATTTAGCAATAGGTTAAACTAGATGGCAAAAATTTAATAGTAGCAAAGATTTCTTATTCAAACACAAATCTTATCCTTGATACTTGTTGGAAGCACAAAATATTGTAAGAAATCACAAGCATGTTTTCCAATTTCCTTTACTTCCAATTCGCAATGGAATTCCAGCACTGGTTTCATCATTCTAGTGACGTTTTGACGTCGAGGAGAGTAATACAGCAATTAAATGAGTTTGCAACGTGTTACTTGTAACTTGACACTTCCGACGTGCCACATTGTTGAGTAAGCTCCCTAAGAATATATCCAGAAACTTTCAGAAAGTAGAATCACACAAAATATTGAGCAGTCGTGCGAGACGGAAGCTAAAGTAATTTCAAATGGCGCTGTGAAGCGATTTTAAAGAGAAATTCAGAGTCCGAGGAAAGATTCTGAGAAATTCATGTTAAGCTAATTAAATTTGGATAAGACGTTCAGCACCTTTGACACGAAATACTTATTTGATAAGGACGTTATAACCCCAATTATTACTAGATAGGTAGAGAAATACATCCTGAAAAGATTATCAAATTAATAGTGGACCAGGTTATGCCATTTTACATAGGTAGTAATGCAAGTAAATCGTGCTAAACTATGCTGGTTACTAAGTACTTCTCATAGAATTAAACTGGTTTGACATTCAAAGTACAATTAAGTCTGCGTCTTACAAATCAAATGAGCAGTTGTACAACTACAGCGTTTAGGGCGAGTTGATTCCGTCGTTCAAGTTCTACTTCAGTATTTATCATGAAATCAGGTGTTCTGGCGTACAAGGAAGGTGCCTCAATAAGTAATAATTGATACAGATATTGGTCACATTTGACAGTTTTACTGGTATTGCATTTCACACTCTACATGGAAATTAAAGGCTCAAGTAATTGTGCAAAAAGTGAAATGATATGGAGGAATATGAATAAAATTTAATAAAGGAAATCTCAACTTTGCTGTGTAACTACACAAGTGGAAACAAAATTCAAAAGTGAACAACTTTCCGATGCCATTATTGTTTAACTGTGGTGCTAGTGGTGTAAATGAAGTAAAGTAGATACTGCTTTGCCGCAGCTGAAGAAGATGACTTTCGGGACATATGCTTAACATGTCAGCATCCTTTATTTTCTTGCACAAATTCCTCTATGATATGCTAGTTGTTGTGTGCCTTTAAAGATAATTTCTGTAACTGGGATGGGATGCAGTTATGGCAGATTTGTCATGCGTCTTTTTACCAAAATTGCGTACTAAGTCGTCTAGTAGGGCAATGTTGTGGTCAGATTTAAGTCTAAAAGTTCCTACTACGTCGTCTAGATATCGAACAAAGTTGCCATAAATGTGTTGTTGGTCTTAGCTTTGAGTTAGATATTGGCTAATTGGCGATTTGTTCCCCAATTTTGCAATCTTCGCTATCTTTTGACGTACTTGTAAATGAATTTTGACTCTAAATCAGTGGCGTGGCGTCAGTGAATGCAAAGCCTTACGTACATTATAATTTTCAAAAATACTGTAAAACAAGCTCTTATTTCACTAATATATACTTATTTAAATCCAAAACATCTTAGTTTTAGTTTCAATGTTCTTGTATCTTTTAACTTATATTGATTTTTCGTGTCCTTTCACTATTTTACCGTAAAACCAAGCTGGTACATCCTCTCTCACAATCTGAGTAAGCCTTCATACTGCAACTCGACACAATTATTCTAGAGCAAATACTTGCAGCGCAACCTGGTGTTTCCTTGACATGACATAAGTCTGCCGTGGCACGCTCATTCGATTATAGGAGAATACAGTCATACATACTAAACAACTGGACTAGACACTAAATAATAGACTACGCATGCACCATTTTTAATCGATGAAGTGCTCTTAGCTGTGAAGACACTACCAGTAGCATCGTCCTGAGTCTATCGTCAATCTCGCCTTGACGAACTCATGTATTGAACTTTGTATTATGTTCTTCCGTCATATGTATGCATGAATGTGAAAAACTTTGGAGGGCGTAGCTGCATTTTTTTACAATCTGCGAAGCGTTCAAAACTCCTCAGAGAAATTATGAAAGCCCAAGTCACACTAGATTAATTTATGAATCAAGACTCATCAATTAATTAATCCTAAAATGTATTGAAGCGACACTGTGACAACGGTTGAAAAATCCAATGAGTCTTCAATCTGATGAAGCAATGTAATGAAACCAAACGATTCATTACATCCATCTAATGAATCTGTTAAATAAATGGTTCCTACTGTGTAACACTTTCCTCAGGATGGACACCGTGTCTCCTGCATTATTTGAGACCAGTAATAGAAACTGCATGTTTTGTTGTTTCATGTCCCTTTTAGGTCCTAATGGCATGTGTTTTACTAAGGGGTTCTTTTGTCTTTTGCCAAATATTGAAATACTTGCCCCAGACTGCGCAAACTGAAGGAAAAGTTTAGTTGAAACAAATATCTGTTGTCACACCCGTTTAATCAGACTTATATTTATTTATTAAACTCCCGTAGTTACACAGATTCATCAGATTTAAATCAATCAATGAATGTGATTCATTAATGAATCCTTGTGTGTGACTTGGGCTAAAGAGAAAAATTTTGTTGGTATGCACAGCTGGAATTTTTGATTCGATGAAATTGCAGACCATTTTACAATCGAAAGTGGACGAATTGAACTATTTAAAGTAATTATTCAAAATTCCGATGATTGAAGTGACTTGTCGTATGCTTCAGCTAAAGGGTTTCAAATGCCAATTAAAGATAAACGACTTCAGTTTCTCCTAAAACTCTTCAATGCAATTTTCTAAGCTACTGAGCCCAAAGTATTACAAAAGAAATGTTACTACATCAGCCTTTGAATCGAACAAATCAATGACATGTGCTAGCACTTAAACTGCATGCGCAGACTATTCTGTGAATCTATTACATCGGCGGATGGTAAGTCTGAAGAAACTGTTACAAGTTTATAAGGGACAAGTTTATTTTGCTCCGACACGAATAAAGCCGCTTGACTTATTTTCAATGACGTACTAGTAACAGCTGTGGTTCAGCCGTAGATAACATTTGGGAACCAAGAAAGAAATTAAAAGAGTATCAGAGTAACCTCTTTAATAGTTGCTTTGAGTTTGAAAGCCTCGTATCCAGGCTATCCAGCCTTGCCGAATTACGGAGTTAGTATATAACTCTAGCGAATTTCAAGGGAAGCATACAGCGGAGATATTGGAAAGTATGACTGACTTGCTTCCACAAAAATCCAAATTTGGCCTCCATAGTCCTCACAATTTCTTCCTCTATCATCTGCGTAAAGAGATCAGTTTCTTCTTTTCGTGATACTAAATTTTAAATACGTAGTGCACTTCATAATAATCGTTCATCAAATTTGACGCTGGTAAGAAATAAGAAAGAATTACAGAGAGAGTTACGGAGAGTGTATTTCACTTTTTATGGCTGAGTATAGAAGACATTTGAAAGAAAGAGAGAACAATTAAGTTTTGGTTTAGATGAAGAGTGAAGTTGAAGTATATATTTGGTGTGTGTAGTTGATTTCTCGATAAAAGTAGACTCTAGAAGAGTCACGGTGCTAACTTGAAATAGTACTCTTTCAGTTTTTCACTGGTGTAAAAATAAATTGATTATTGTGATAATGCATCATCAATTTATTTCATTAGCTGGACAGACTGTTACAGACTGTTTTGCTAGCTTATATTCTTGTAGTTTAGTTTTCCAATTTCAATTACTCTGTCAAATGATATAAATTCCTAAATTAATAACATATTCATAATTCATAATATATCATATTTATTTATATAATATATAATACGTATTATATATGTAATATATTATATATATTATTATATTATAGATTATAGATTATTTTATATATTGTTTATTAGATGTATAATGAATATTAGATTAAATAATGTTATATTTTATCAAAATATATTCAATATTCATAATATATTTGGGTAAAAATTATCAATTCCATTTGTAAATGCCCTCACTGATGAACAGTAACTGTCATTCAAGTCATTCATTTTTGTCACCGCTCAATGTAGATCATCCTGCATTTTTCCAAAGTAAAGAGCGACAATAAAATTTTCTTCAATTAGACGTAATTTGTTACTGAGTCTAGAAATTTCTTATTTTCAATTTTTTCTAGAAATTGAGGTTTGGACCATGACCCTATGCATACTGTGGGGGTATGGGGCAGTAATAGATTCGCAGATGTACACCTTTCCTGATCTCCAATGATTGAGTCGGGCAACATATTTAAAACTAAATACTTGTTCCTCAAGTTTGTTTACAGTACGTTGAAAAAAAGGAACTAAAAATTCGCTAATGACTGCATCATAAACACTCAACTGAAACCAAAAAATATTTGTGGGCCAAGTGTTCAATATTAATATGCTTTGTTTGTAACTATCTCTTTTGGCCTTAAACCATGTAAAATGCAAATAAAATAGCTCTTAGGGCAAAGAGAAACAGTTCTATGTGGTTTTACTGAGTAACGCCAACTGCTGCTCATTCCAAACTGGTACACCTCTGCTCAGTACTGAATGCATATGTCGTGTCTAATTTGTCTTTCGGGATCACAATTCTGGTTTAAGGGTCTATTAAGTACAGGCTTAATATCACCTTCTTTTCAAGTTTTTAATTATATGGCACAACTTGTAATAATTGTCAAACTATTATACAGCTACAAAAATTGAAAAAAGTCAACTCGTTCCAATTAGCAAATTTCTTTTAGCCACATGAGAAGTGAGCTAGAATTGACATAATTATGAGGCAAATAACAGAATGTTCAATAGGATATTTATAAAGTAGTCAATGGATAGAATTAACGATCAACAATGGCGACCCTGTAGGACGGTGAAGCATGTACGCCTACTCTTGTGATCGTGTCCTCTCTCTGCTTGAGGGAGATTTGTGAGAACAAAACCAAACACTCAATATCTGGTATGATTAATTATTCATTTCATCTAATCTTTTCTGACCTAGGCTAGTATGATCATAACAACTACAAGCACATCTTCTGCTTGCATATATCTTATGGCTGGATATTAAAAATGTGTTAGCTGATAACGTGTATATCGAATGGGGCTTGTTACCCGTAGTATTCCAATCCAGGCATTTCATAGAGCAGAACTATAACTTTATATTAATTTTCAATTTATGCTCAGAAAGTGTTCGGTGAACAAGCATATTTTTAAAAATCCGAAACGGAAACATATCCACTGATTATTCCTGTGTCTACTTTACTCGATTAAAAAAGGTAATATGATCCCTTGCATCAGACAGGGTTGTTTATATGCTTACTGTTAAGACAAGGTATCTTCTTATAGCAAAATCGGACAATTGAAACACATGAAATGCTGCACTAAATTCATTTTACTTTATAGGTAGAGCAAGGTCTGCTTTTCACCTAGCCATCCTTAAATCCGTAAAAATCAAAGCAAGAAAATCGTTGCTTTGCAGACAAAAAAAAATCTTTTAATTGGGCTTTTTTGGTTAACCATTTAATTCCACACACACGGCTTAAGCAATATCTATATGGCATATTCAGTGTATTTGTAGTTAGTATTGTTGAATCTGTAAAAAAATTGTTGATAAAATGGCCAATTCTCTAGTCACCAAATTAGCTCTCTATTATTTACATAGCTTACGAGTTGGTAGAGCAAAAGACGCGATTGTGTGTAGGTCAAGTATTCGGTCTCGTTGGTGATAAATGGTGAGGAGCACGCCCTTTAAGGGCTTATCTGTGGTATTTATAGATGCTAAGCATTTATGAAAAGTATTACTTCAATGAGAAACAAAATCCTCTTACTGGTCCATTTAGATATTGTTATGTCTAAAAATGGCACATTACAGATCAACGAAAGTGTTAAAGAGTTTTTGCATGGTAGTGAAATCTTAAGTCCCGGTACTTAGCTCCATTCAACATTTGTTAGCTACTGCAGACGACCCTATCGTCATGCCCATCCCTATTGTCTAGAGCAGTTTTACAATGTTACAGCACCGGTAGTTCCACCTGTGGCGTTGACAGATTCTAGGTAGAAAACATGTCTGCAATGTCTCCCAAAATTGGGCCGTGAGGCAGCTCTTGGTAAGGATCGGGAACAAAGCATACAAGCCGGGGATTGGGGGCTGCAACCTATCAATAGTTTGAAAAAAGCATATTGTCTTCAGGCAGTGGGAAAATGAAGAGGCAATAGAAATAAATTTCTTTGGCTATACATATAAAAGAGTAAAGACATAATACGATCAAGTATACATTTTTTATGTTTTGATATTCTCTGATAAAAAGATGTTCATCAAACAACCTTTGCTATGCTTGAGGACAAAACGAAGTTTCTTCGGCCTAAAAGGAGTCATCACCCCCTTCTAAATTGTTTGGTATGTACTCCTTATATCGGAAACGATAACATTATGTACAGTAAAAGGGCTTATGGGGTATAGTCTTATCATTTATCGTTAGCCAGTTCCCAGCTATGTATCAGGTTATATGTGCTGTGTTGCATTCTACCTTCATAGAGACAGAAGGTTTTAATATCTTATACATTTAGGTACAATAGCAAAACTGTATTCATGCTTCGAGCAGTAGAATTGACATTACCATCTCATTCACTTGAAAGACCTGCTACTAGAAAGGTTAGTGGAAAATATACAATTTTTAAGCGCGCTTTAAACTGTTGCCTAGAACTGACCAAACTGGACGAACATCCCAGATAATCTAACACACCGACAAGAAAACAGCAAATTTTTTCTTTTCGTTTTGGTTTATTAATCTTATGAGAACCACGTACTTTAAGGCCGCTTAAGTCTAGTTTGGGGGACAAGAGGAGGGTCTCGTGGCCCGAGGAAAATTCTCTCTAATAACCACAGGCTCTTCTGCTCTTTTGAAACTAAACATGGCTTAAAATAAGTTAGGCTATTTGTGTCGTGGAGATATAGTTAGACATCATTATTGATGATAGATGACACACTTAAGCTAAGTAGATGAGCATCGAAAAATAAACTTGAGTTTTCTCCATTTCAAGGATCATTTTGTTAATTTAAAGAGCAGAACGCGTTAAACGTAAATATGCTACAAAGTATGCAAATTAGGGAAAATTGAAAGCCTAAGAGAAATTAGATTTTGATCATATACCGAAATATTGAGGCCATTGACGTAAAAAATCTGCGATAAGATATTTGAAAACACTGCGACATTTGAACGTTACCAGAACGTCATAAATGACAAATGATGTTCTGATAACGTGGAAACGTCGTATTGTTTTCAAATATTTTATCGCAGATTTTTATTGTTAAATGTTTTAATAAATTATTATTTGTTATGATATCGAGATCGAAGTCTTAACAAAACAAATAAATAACTTTTAAGATAAATAAGGTTAATGGGCACAGTACATTACATATAATTTCAAATCAGAATATTTGCTTCAATGACTCCAAAATGTCATCTTTGGAGAAGAACGAGGTCCATCATTATTATCCGTTACCTTTTACTTATAGTTATTTGCTTAGCTTACATAGTTTACTTCATTTGATTACTGTTTCACCCTTACGTAGATGTGTAGACAATATTGAAAGTTTGGATATTGTAGACCTCTTGCTTTTGTACAACTGCTCAACAAGGCTCGATTTGCGCGTTCTTTGCTGCCGTTTGATCTTCGTAACAAGAATGCAAGTCAGGTACATTAATAACTGTTAATCCTCGTCTGTGCACAGATAATAAGAGTTATGCTGTAAAGATGCACAGTGTGTTCATCATCTCGTTGTGTGTATTCGGGCAACCGTTGTCATTAGGCACTCATTATAGAGGCATGCTAAGAAGATGAACAATTGAAAGATATATATATATA
>JAAAKL020008520.1:0-15852 GCA_010016065.2 Carybdea cf. marsupialis auct. non (Linnaeus, 1758)
TAAAATTCGAAAAGACATTCAAATTCCTATCAAGCTTGTGGAGCAACTAGTGTGACAAGTAGAACATTTTGATAGTGTCATTAATCCGTGGTTATTACAGCAATACCTGAAAATCCAAAGACTTGAACAACAAGTCAATATGTCCGCCAAAGTAAACGTAATTCGATTCAATTTAAAACTCCTTGCTCATAAAAATTGTCTTAAAACTAATAAAATCTAATTGTAACTAAGAAATAAATACAAAATACAAGTAAATTTGTTTCAGAACGAATCCTCGTATGAGCTTTGTTATCTTATTCTGTTGATTAATAATATATATTGTTGTGACCATGCCCTTTTTTGTCTGCTGCATGCATATAAAATTCAGTGACGCCACATCCCTGATGCATACTTCTCATAAGTAAGGTTACTGTCATAATACATATTCAAATGAATGCCAGTGGCAGTTCTATTGAACATGCATATTACTATCCGAAGCTTCTTCCATTTGCCATCTAGCAATCAATCAATTTTGAGATGTTGATGATAATTCCTTATTGCTGAAGATTTTAAAAAATTCAACGAGTGTTGTTGACTACGTAAGTAAGAACATCTGATTTCCAGTTACAACTAGATGAAATAATTACCAATTTAGGAATAATGGAATATTGATGACTATGGGAAGGGTTCTTTGTTTCCTTTTTAATAATCTGTACAGCAATGGCATAGATAAAAATATGAACCTGCTCCCACTGAACTAGGTGAGCAGGGCACAATATAAAAAAGCTGATGTGATATAGCAGCCCTTAATCATGTAACATCCTCATGCTTAAAGCTTAAGTTTCACCTTGGTTAAATGTATGCTACCTAGATAAAACATGTAAAAAACTATATGAACTGATGTGTTAAATTAATTAAATAGAAAGGATGGGGACATGTTGAATCAACTCTAGCTGTCAACATCTTGAAAGAGAATTATTAGATGGCAAAAATGAAGGCAACTGATGGTTGGCAAAAAACTTTCCTGCACTTTTAGCTTGTCAAAGATGTCCATTTAAACTCATAAGGTGTACAATTCCAGTGAGGCAAGGTTTGAAACTGTAAGCAAGACAATAAACTAAAGGAAAAATTTAAATTAATTAAATAAACATGGCAGCAAACTATTATAAAAAAAGAAAATTAAACTTGAGAATTTATAAATAGCGCTCCTTGCCTCAGGCATGTTCTAGAAAGTATGCATGATGAACTGCTACAAACCTGACCTTGGAAATAGCACCAAGCATTTTAAATTATTACTTAAAATTGATGATATATATTACCAGTCTAACACTGGGCAGGACATATGGTTTCCCATTGTCATCTCTATATGCTCCAGCTCCTAAGTTGACTTTGTTTGGATTTGAATCCTTCTTAAAAGCTTCTGTCAGACCAAGAATGGCATCTGGTGGGCCCAATTCTACATGAGACCACCACGAGCTATGGAAAACAACCAAAACAAAAACTTTACTAAAACTACATAACAAAAGAGAAATATCTGCTAAATGAAGTATTTAACAACATATGTCTCATTGTATCCAACCATGTAGAGGTGTCCACAACTACTCAATAAGCTGACCACTGAATCAGTAGTTTATTACTTTTCAGATAATTAAGCAGTCAATGGGCATTGACTAGTAGGCAACATTAACTAGCAAATGACAGCTGAATATCTTGGTTATCAAGGTTAACTTGTGTTATATGAGTAGTGGCCTAAGTGCCAGTCCTTCAATTGCCTAACAATATTTAAAGTTCTATGATTGATAAAACTTTGTTCCCATAGGGAATGAAGGACAAAAGTTCTCCATCTAAATCAATCAACAACTAGCCTCTTCAAAACCTTACTTGAAAAGCTATTAAACTTCTAAGAATTCTACTTTTCCTTCATAAAGATACCAATTACTTTCCTAAGAACAAGTGCAACCTGATACATGAAGTAACACAAAAACAATCAGGAGCTAATGTCATAGAGGGAAGCCTGTATCTAAATAGGTCACACTAAAAACGAAACAAGAGATATTATAGCTGTATCATGCCCTGTTCTTCTCCCAAGCATAGGACGTCCAATAGAAATAGCAAATACCCGGGGCAGGTAACTTTGTAGAAAATTCCTGTATACTGTAGATGTGTAATGCAGTTTTGTTTAAGTTCACAATACCACAATAGCAGCTATCATACAAAACTAAAGTCTAAAGTATGTTTCTACGGTGAGAAAAACCCCTAGTACTTACTATCAGGGCATCTTTATGCACTCTATATATTATGCTATCCTGACGAAGAAAGATGGAACTCATAGGCCTACCTAACATACTGCTAGACCATGTTCACATTGTAACAGATAGGTTTTGCTTTGTTGCATTTTGTTTTGTCCTCAGTGAGAACAGCACTTGTCAAAATGATTTGTCACAAAAAAGTGTTGACATTATATTAGATAGCCAAAGTGACAGACAAATGGTGCCATATCTTTTAACAATTGTTTTACCATGCACATGATGCATTTTGTCAAACAGGCTACTCTCTGTCTGGAAAGAATATTATTTTCAGCAATATATCTGATATTGGAATACTGGTACATTGTGGACTTTTAAAGTAGTCTCTGCAAATTATACTGAATAGCTTCTAAATGTAAAGCTGATGAAGGTGAGTTTTCTTGGATAGACGACGAGCTACTGCTGTTGTTAGATTCTATACTTGAATTCAAATCAATATGTCAATTAGATGGGGAATAATGCCAGTCAAAAACGAAACAAGTAAGAATGTATCTGTTCTTGCATCATAAAAAAACTACCCAGATGATAGTGAAAAGTATCCACACAAAGAAATTGCATGATATGATTCCTTCTCCTTCACTTAAATAACAACCCATTCAAAAGTATAAAACTCCTTTTTGCAAAATTTTGAAACAGGTCTATTAGAGTCGATAATATATAGATAGAAAATATCATATATCTTTTTGAAAGCTTAATCATGAAAACGAGATTAACATCGATTCAACAACTAAAGGAGATTCTACCATGAAATCACAATGATACCTGTTCCCACTGCACCTTCAAAACTAATTTGTTGTATAATGTATCACTTTTAAAACCACTACACCATGATGTGAAAATCACTGTGGAATGACCTGCTTCATATGTGAACAGAAGGCCTATCTGAGGTGCTCTTCAAGTAATTATGAATACCTATCTGGTACAGTTTGAACACCACCTTAAAAAGAGGAAGTAAACTATTATTGCTGGCTCGTCCTGTGTGCCCTTGTAGTCGGAGGTAGTGCTAGCCATGTCAAATTGTGGTGAGAAGACTGAAGATGAGAAGTGGCTAAGAAACTACATCTTCTCTGAAATTATTATAATTCTTCAAATTCTGCAATTCTTCAAGTTCTCCAGAGCTGTTCTTATTACTAACTCTATCAATAAATTATTAATGCCTTGGTGATACCCTTTACACCTGGCACTCTCCTTGGCAAAGGGTTTGGGCAATGCCCATACACGCAGCAGTTTTATGGAGGCATAACTCTAGGATATGATCCCAAACGTCGTTCATGATGTCAACAATGACCTTCCATCATCATCATCATCATTTAACTCTTTCAATGAATGTCTATTGTTCTTGTTTCAGTGCAGGGCCACCGTGTCCCACAGTCCATTGCTGCATTTGTATCTTTGTATCCTTACAACAGGACTGCTGACTTATCCTTTTATGTAGCCAAACCACCTCAATTTCTTAGTAGAAAAAAGTGTCCCTAGTTTTGAGAAATAACATCTCTCCTCAACTACGTATTTTCTCTTGTATACACACACTGCGATCCAATAATCCCTCTACTCCTCCTGCTTGCAGTTTGCTCCTTGGGCTGTGTTCTGCATTGTTTGGTTGATTTGCATCTTTTTCTCCACTTAAACTTTTTGCTCCTAACCTGACACCATTGTAAGACCAAATTAGTTTTTAAAGGTCATGATATGATTGGTCATAAATGGTTCACTTCTTTCCTCATATTGATTTGTTGCCACGAGAAAATGCAACAAGGCTTAACCTAAAATGTCATCAACCATAGAATAACACCATCTCTAGAATGGAAAAAAGGCTCATTTTCTTTTGTTCAAGTTGTAGGAAGAAGTAACTCACCATGTAATCACAACTTAAATGGGGAAAAATTGTTTGTGGCAAATTGTTTTTTGTAGTTTTATGTACCAATGCCAGTTTCGATTCATTATCAATATCACCAACCAGAATATTATAGAACATATTAAACTTTTTAAAACAAGGAAGGGAAGATTTTCTAATAGGGTTCAATTTGATCTACGAAAGGCATGTGATGTTGACTGTAGTTGATGGATCTATTTGAATACAGAAGCAGATCTATGTTTAAATGAAAGATGAGCATAAGGGTGATGTTTACAAGGCCCAAAGAAGACTACAGTGGGTCTATAAATAGAACCTTGTAAGGGCCTGTGTTGGGATTTCCCTAGTTGATGTTCCTGGTGAGCAACCACTACTTCATTGTGATGACTTAAAATGTATATACTAGTTGCTTGCTGTTTTGCACCTTTTGACTGATGTCCTAGGAAGAGGCATTGCTATAGAAAGTTTTAATCTTCTTCAAAGTGAAGGAATAACATATTCAATTGGCAGTTTAAAATCTTTCGAATGAAGACAACTGCACTACTAGACTTATTACTATCAATTGCAATAATTGTACTGAAAATGATTGGATACACATAACAGGATATAGAGCGGTAATTAAGGGCACTACCAGTATTGGTTAATATTGCAAAACATGTACTTATTGATGGGACCACCACTTTGCATGAGTAGAAATTCACTTAAACTAGAAACTCTGCTTGTGCATTAGCTAAAATTGGCAAATGTTACATGCTATTGCCATGAAAAGTGCTTAATACATTCCGCTGGCTCTTTAACACTATTCTACTCACGGTCTTTGCATATACATATTTTCATGAAACGAGGGGCTATTAGATCCCACTTCACTAGCTAATGATATTTCAAAAATTATGAATACCTTAAAACTGAAACTTGGCTACACTATACTGTAAACTTTGTCTTAGTGGAACATGTTGAAGTTGATTTGCTTGGGAAATTTTCCGTTTTCATATTTAAAAATTGCTTTTTTCAAACAAGGAGATGAAAAATTCAGACATATCAAAAATTTCAAAACTGTTTTAAGTAAGGGCAGTCATCATGCACTTGATTTGAGAAAGATGTTTAAAATTTGCTTAAGTTACGATCAAGGTAATCTACAATAAATACTTTTAAGCTTAAATAAGGCACATAGGTAGTCTGTGACAAAACTGATGTTATTATGTTACTAAAACACTCGTTTCAAATCTTTAGTAGTCTTTATGATAAAAGGTCTGGAGGCATTACCTCCCCACTGTGTGCCCACGTGGGCAGAATTTCCGCATACTTCCACAAATTTTATAAATATGGGTAGATATGTACATATGCTAGCTTCATATAGAAGCAAATGCGCCCTAATGTAGGTACTGTGGCAATCAACCACTGCACCACCCAAAAAACCCCACAAAAATTGCTACCGCTCGACTATGTGACTTAACTGCTTCAAACTGCTATTGGCCTATGAGGCTATGGTTTCAACTTTCATATGAGTAGGAAAAACCGTTCTTCAAAAGTCTCTTAAACAATACAATTCCCCAACGGAATTTTAAACTCTATTTCAAACTCTATTTCAACAGATCTATTGAACTACATATTCCTGTAAAAAGCTCGAAACTTAACGTAGCCTATAGTAAACAACTAGTTACTTCCTTGCAAAGGGAACAGCGTCGTTGTCAACTACAAGCATCGTCGTGGTCCTGGGCAAATCATATGTT
Organism: Carybdea cf. marsupialis auct. non (Linnaeus, 1758); assembly: GCA_010016065.2. Lineage (NCBI taxonomy): Eukaryota > Metazoa > Cnidaria > Cubozoa > Carybdeida > Carybdeidae > Carybdea > Carybdea cf. marsupialis auct. non (Linnaeus, 1758). The sequence continues at coordinate 5,865 of JAAAKL020008520.1, forward strand.
CCAGCCATATAGCCTACAAACATGGTGCGCTACGAGAACACATCAACTCTTGAATTGGCGTTTAATCCTATATACGATGAATGATTCGCTATAACTTGATGAACAAACCACATCATACTCCTTAACTCCGATACATCTCGATCCTTAGGCACAAACACCGTCATATACAACACTATAATGGAATCTATATACCGTCCTTACCAGTACCAAACCCGGAAAGAACGCTTGCCCTAACAAACCAAATCAGCTTTGCGGTAAAGAACGAGAGAATACTCTTATCAAAGCACATACCCGAGGCGTGACGGTAATACGACGAGTGGTGCTGAGGTTCTCCTCAGAGCAGACAAAGTCCCTCTCAACGCCATAGCCATGCTAGAAGTAGGAGTCGAGTTAGCCTATTCTAGCGTCTCAAAGTAACGTACCGATTTCCGCACTTCGGCCACCTATGGGCAATCATGCATTAGGGTACCCTGTGCTGGGAATTTATTTCTACAGTCGACCAGTCGATAAAAGATATTTAACTACTCTGTCTCAGTTAAACAAAGTAAGAAAATGGTCGTGGGCAATTGAGGAAAGCCCGTGAGGGTTCCTGAAAGTAACAGAGTTTGCAATCCCTGTCATCTCAAAACAGGTCCATTGCCCAAACATTCGCAGTAGTGGGGGTTGTAGGAGGTACTTCTGGTTCCATCTATTTCGAAACTCAGATAGAGAAAGGCTAAGTAACCCGAGTAACTAAACTCTTTCCACTTATGTTACGGAAACAGGATCTTACCACTGTACCTTTAAACTTTAATTCGACTATAAACTGTCTCGAGAACTCCGCATTCTCTTGTAAGAAAAAAAAAGATATCAGGGTTATGGGAACGACTATTGAGATAAGGGGGTGCTATCGTCTAATGTAACAAATCTACCCAGTGGATCCATAAGTGAACTTAGGAGAAAGTAGCATGGCCTCTTGGCCTTGATAGTTACTATGACCCTGAGTAATAGGAATCTTTTTGTTACGTTATTTATGTAGATGCTAGTAGTAGAGTAATTGGGATCTTAATGTCAAAGGTATGCCAACAAAAAAATGATGGACGAGATTTTTATCGACGCTGATACCTTCTGTCGTTGGAATATCATTGAACATTTTTCAGACCGTAAAGTCACTATGTCACACCGTGATGCTGTTCCTCAAAAGCAGTTGGCTCATGCTCGTAGGTACGATGTTGGTACCCTAATCGATGTACATAACATGGACGAAAACAACTCTACCGAAGCTATAAAAGATATAACATCCTAAAAATAAATAACCGGTGGAGGCGGGCGATGTGATGAACTCTGTTTTGGACAAACAAGAAGACGACGCTTTGAAATCCACGTTGTACGGAGAGTAGCTGGGAAACTTTCTACATTTAAAGCAAGATATGAAGACACAAAAAGAAAACCCAAAAGGAAATAATGCTGGGGATAGGAGAAAGGCAACTCATCAACTGAGCACAGTGGGCCAACGACACGTCCAATTCAAGCAGAACTAGGAGCTATAACACCATCTACAATACCGAATAACGCCATGCTTCTTTTTGAGATGATTATACAACACCCCGATGTGATCACGTGGGATGATAAGGAACTTATTGTCTAGGAGGGAAAGCCAGTCAAAAAGTCCAATCTGATCGAGTTATGTGTTTCATAATCTCTGGTGATATCACGATCATCTAAGTCACACCGATCAGACACCTTAGCAGACATAAAAGTATCATTACACTATGTGAACAGTTAAGAACGGGGATGGTCGATACAGAGATATAAAGGACAGTTAAGCAAAGACGATATCGGGTCCACGCACAGGAAATGAACCCCAAAGAGACTGTTACCCTTCCTTAAAAGAGCTGTAAGTAATTCCCTCGACACAAGGAAGATTGGTAAATCATTCAAGTGGTTGGATTTACCGTCCGTGTAATCTTTGTAATATGTTGTGAAAAGAAGTGAGGGCAGAAGAAGAAAACTCTCACAAGTACAGTACTTTTCATTTTCATTCATCTATTGACTCCATTACAAATGCGATTTTGACTGCTGATTAAACGTATTTACATTGTTGCAAGTTTCTTTGCAAACGCTTTACATATCTGATTAATAGCAAAGTAAGATGTTCCTCATATGGATGGGACATATAATATAAAATGTCGTTGAACAAAATTGCTTTCTTTCGTTTTTTTGTAAGTTATATATATATAACCTTGATCATGATATTAAACTGTTTTCTTATCTGATTATGCTTTGCCAAGTGATTAGATAAAAAATAGTTTAAGATGGTGTTCAAGTTCTTTCCTCGATATATGTAACTTAAGAAAAGCGACAATATTGTCTGCATAAGTTCTTCATCTCACTTTGAAGTTCATGGAGGACTAATGGATAGTGCCAACAACAGTTTTGAAGATAAGACCAGGACGTTTGTCCATAGTGTTCACTTTTTCTGTTATGTGAATCGGTATTGACAACATAGGCAAACGGCAACGCATCTGGATGTGGGTCTTTCGGTAACATTGCTCAGGGATACACACCATCAAATTGATGTTTAATAACAGGATCACTCTTGAGTGTTAGTTCCGTTTGCCTTGTGTCTATGATCAAGTGGAACGGTCAGTTAAAATACTGCCATGCTGGTGTACTTCCAAGAGAGACTCGTACTGAGCATACATGATGGCGTTGATGGTATGAGGTAATGCCTGGGCCAAGCAAAGTTCCAGTTGTAGGTTTCGTTGATTTTTCAGTGATATGTAATCGCCATCGGCCAAATCCGGGGCAGATCAGTCACAAAAATGGTATAACCACGGGGGTAGGCCCAGCGACTGATTCCATTTCCACTGTCATGGTGTGATTTTCTAACCACAGAAAACAGTGTTTGGTAACAAATTTACGTACTGCTGTTCCGCAAAATTGAAGCGTAAACTTTTGTCTTGCTACGGCGTTCCATTGACACGATAAAAAATATCTCCAACGTTATTTGGCTGTCGTTTGCGTCTTCTCTTTGACGTGGCGAAGGCTTTAGATGTGCTTGCTTTTATATACTGAGTCCTTGCAGGTTTTCCAACGATCTGAGATATGGCTTTATTTAATAGTTGCTGTCCGGTCTCTTTACTTCGACGCTGTGCAGCCAACTTGATGTACTCTCCCCGACTAGCGTCTCCTAATATTTTCACTCCAGTTTTAAGAGCAATCTTACTCAATGTAGTCAGTCCTCGTTTCATGATAAGCAGTGCCGACCGTAGAACTCCCTTAAATATGGTAACTTTACCATACCCCTTCTGAAAAGTAGACCCTTTGAGCCTTTGATATCCCCTCCTGTTTGTTGAACCGGTCGATGAGCTTGTTGCCTAAAGTAGTCTTCCCAGAGAGTGTTGGACACAATGATTTCAATAGTAAATTCCTCGAACACGTTTGAAATGAAGTGTGTTGATTACCTTGCCGTAAGCAAATGGCACCAGAGTGTCTGTATCGTCTTTTATAGCTCACTCCAAGGATTCGACTTGACTGACCATCATAGGCATGTAGAAGGGTTGCTCGTATGTTCTGCGTACCACCTCGTTGGTTTTCCCTTCCAATGGTATCACAAGCAACAAAGGAACATAAAAGTCTCCAACGATCCGATTGATGATGATATCCGTGTAAAGGTTCGTGTTGTGAAACGGAGTTTTATATTGGGTGCCACCACGACTTCTTTTGTCGCCTGATTAACTACAGTCCCTTCTGTAATTCCTAATCGAGGGTCTACATCTCCATTCAAAAGCACCTTGAACCTTTGGAGCAGCTGATCTTGGCACTGTTCTTATCTTGTCGATATTCGAAGTGGATGTGTGATATATGTTGATAGAGCTCTCATAATAGATGACACAAGTCTTCCACGTTGGGTTAGAAAATCTCTTGGATGATTATCAGGAACCACATTCCATTGTTGTTGTCGTACATGACGACGTTATGTCCACGACCTACATTCTGAAAAGCATGTAGATATTGCATCTCACATATTCCCACTTTCCCAATTACATCGAGATTGAGTGTTAGCGGCTGTTTAATCCTGTAGCTCGATGAAATGTTTGAAGGATAGATGAATTTGGGACTATTTCTTGGTAATGTGAGGTAAAACTGCTGTTATGGCTTCATAATGTTTGCAAATGTTGAATATCACCTTGTTGGATCCAAGTATTAAAACTATCTGGATACCCTTTCCACCTGACAAGAAGATAATTCTGTTTCTTCTCGACGGTTCTCCTTTTTATAACCTTTTCAATTTGATAGGTCATCTTTTGTAACCCAAACCCTTTGTAATTCTCGGTCGTAGAACTTTCCTTGTAGTTGCTACTCCCGCAAATCCTGAAGGGAATACGTTGCCGGTGAACCAGGAAAGACTTCATCACAAAGGATTCTTGACTCTCATTTTGACAGCAAGCTTTTTGAACGGTCTATTTAGTTTGCTAATCCTCACCTCATCCCCTTCTTGAGACAGTGGTTGACTTGATTAGACTGGTGGCCATAAACGTCGTTGTATTTCTGTTTCATTCTCTGTGGCTACTTGTGACAGGGAAGTCCCTAACGTACGATACTGGGCGTGGCTGTAGGCTTGCACAAGTGGTTAGAGAACATCTACATACTGAAGTGTGTTACTAGCTGTGAAATGCTTCCATATCTTAGACTTCAAGGTCCGGCTGGAAGGTTACACGACACTTGCTTTGGATTCATTCTGTATATCAAAAAATTTGTTGAATAATCTTCTTAACAAATTTAGACCCTCTGTCTGCTTGTACTGGTGCGTCGTTGTATAAGGATGACCGCTTTCTCATAACAGGCAGAGAATTTCTTTTCATTGGGCCTTTTCGGCTAACTATTTAGTTCCACATACCCTGATTGGTCAAAACAACACCAATCTAGCAGTCAGAGCTCTGATTGACTACTTTCAAAACACAGTTTGGTATAAGTTTTATCGATTTCTTTCTATCTCAATTCTGACGAATTTGTACTCTGAGGAGTGTCAGACGAAAAAAGCTTTTCAGTACTAAACTTTTTTCGCTATTTCGTGCAGTTTTATGGTTTTTACCATAAATAAACTGCTCGTACAGGTATTCGTCTTGAATGGAAAATTTTTTCCAATGCCGCCTTTGGTGCCTTTCTTGTTTTGATCTTTAAAGGTTCTACTCAGGCATATCTTGAGAAAACATCAATAACTGCTAAAATGCATCGTGTCTTCAGTTGTACTGAATCAGGAAAGACACGTCGATCAGATCCATTTAAAACTGATCATCTATATAATAAACCTTAACTCTTCAAATTGAATATCTCCTATGAATGGGATGCAACGTACACGTTAACTGGTTTTGTGCCCACTGTTTCACCTGCCTACAAGAAATTTGCTGGTTTTCTTTTTTTGCTGCTTCACACAACTTTTGAACGCTTCCACAGCTGGACAATTGTGGCAGAGAATAACATAACTGATGCAATAACCTGTTGCCCATCTTCACCTCAAGTCCCCTTTAAGATACCTCCACCACCAGGACAATATTACACTCGCCTGTCCCAATATTTGCAACGTTCTACATAGGCGACAGCCAAGTACATAGTTATAGCCTGGTACTTTGTTATAGTGTGAAGCTCTAAAGCCGGCTATAAAGCCGTATACATCATAAAAAGGAGGATGTACCGTGACCATCTTGAATCTTTTGAGGAGTGCAGGCAGTACTTGGGAATAACCTGGACCAATCATCCCCCGGGAGGTATTTTTTTGGTAGCTTTTACCCAATCTAGATTGGGTATATCATAAATAGTAGAAAGAGAGTTCACCATAGCTGCGTAGTGAAGTTGTTCTTCTAAAACCCAGTGTTGAGATATGGGAGGTACACCACCTCATGGACATTCGGCACCTGTATAGGCTGTGATGCTTAAAGGCGCGGGTAGCGTAACTCTACACAAGGTAGAGTGTCCTACACTGTTCGATGCAAATCATTTACGGAAGTATATCTTCCTATGATGCACAACTATCACAAATGAAAGAACCTACCCTTTACGCATACATGTATAGGCTTTCTCTGCATGCATATATAGGCTTACTGCGCATGCATTTTTTGGCTTGCTGCACATGCATTAATAGGCTCGCGCTAGGTATGATTGACAAGACGAATAGAAGGCATCAAAATTAATGTCTTTTCTTCTTCAATCCTCCCAAAAGCCACTCTGATATCTTGAATAGACTCATAAGTTACACATTTGCCAAGTAACAAAGAGCACTTTACATTTCCTCGATTTATCTTAATCATATTCATGCTTCTTCCATAGAACCAAATGTGGTTTTAGTTAGTAACTGGGTTGTTGAGTGGTGTGATGATTTCAGATGCATAAGATTTTGTAGTTGAAAGTGGGAAAGTATCCTCTCATATAAATCCGATTTACATCTATTGCTGAAATGCGCGATATTAAGCTATTCTATGTGATGTTTGTGTGATCATGGAAAAATTGTACAGAAACAATGAAAATGTCAGCAGGATGAAGGTGAATGTCTTGACGGATTTGTCTATACTAACGGATATACTATACTCATCATATCATTACTAGCAGCCTGCAGACTCGTTAGTTTTTTCGAGCAGTCGAAAAGAATTAAGTCGAGTGCTTTTCTTTCGAACCTGATAGAAGTGAGTCATGTATGAGAACACGAAAAGTTTAAACATCAGAGAATCGAAAATGGCGGACGCAGAGCTCGAGGAAATCAAAGCGCGGCGTATGGCCGAGTTGCAGCAGCAGATGGGCGGGGTGAGTGTTGTATTTTGATGAGTTGTCTATTATGTACATCTGTATCTTCTCATTTTTACTCTTGTCTCCAAAGTAAAAAAGAAAAGGAGGCGGAAATGCTCATCAACAACAATTGTTTGATCCTAATTGACAAGGGCGTAGGGGGCCTACGTACTCAAGGCCAGGTAATCAGTGCTTTGCTACCTGGACCAGTTATTAGGCGCACCGAACTAGTATAAATGGTTCTAAAGATAAAATATCATCTCGTAGGTGGTTCATTAGACTTTCTAGTCTTTTACAGTACAGATTTAGGCATGCAGTGTGCCTAAGAAAACATGAAAGAAATCCAAAAGGACTGGGCCTTTGGCAAAGCTTGATACATTCCGGGATAAAAAAGATTCGTTGACTGTTGTAAAAATATGATATTAATAAAAACATGTATCAGCCGAAACACAGCAGTGTATTTGGCACATTAAAATGGGCTTATGCTTCCGCTTGTCAAGCCGGCGTTGGAGTGTAGGTTTTGTAATGCATATCATGCATACTTACTGGTGCTCGTCAATATTATATTAACCCCAACGCCAATACGAATTTAAAAGATATATATTTTGGAGCTAAAATAGCTATCACAATGGAATCAAGAGTCTAGATATTGGGTATAACTGTGACTAAAGTTACCAATTGGTAACATTTCCTGTCTGTTAGCACAAGTGTGCACTGACCAACATTGAATTAAGTGGCTCAACATTAAGGTAGATTGTTGAAATTTTGAATCCATTCAATCCAGCATGTTGCAAGTAACTTTGTTGATTAGCGTATAGATTGCAAGCAAGTTGAGTCAATTCCTACATAATGCCATAATAGAGGTGAAAGTATATGTACCTTTCTCTTTTGTAAGTTTGTAATGTCAGTATTGTCAAGGAATGTGGTTACCACATCTTTTACATAACCTTTCATTGTTAACATAACTCTCGTTCCTGCATGGAACAATATGAACATGTTGTAGGCTGCTCTTTCTTGTCAAAAATTAAAAGTAGCACATTCTACATCTTTTTGAAATGTTAAAAACTGTGATATGGCGGATGATTATCTTGCATGAATCATCTGGAACCAAAGTTTTCAGAAATGAACATTTTATCACCTATGACATCAAATCATCATGGAATTATTGCATAGGGTAGACCTCCAAGATACTAGTTTCCTATATATCAATATAAGACTGTATATAATATGCTATATGTGTATCCAATATAATGTAAATGTTGTATAATCGATCACCTTCTGTCACATAATAGCATTCAACCTCAACATATATTTCCCTGCAATCCATCTACACTATTTGCTTGTCATTTAACTTCTCTTCCACTTCATGATACATAACAGTCTTCAATTGTGTGTGTTGAAAAATAATGCCCAAGTTCTGAGGTAATATAAAGTGAGGAGTATCAGACCTTTGAAGATGTCCAATATCAAACAAAAGGTATTTCATTTCATTTTCTAGGAAATCATGCATGAATACCCAGCATTAGCGTGCATATGCCACATGTGTAACACAAAATTAATAAATTCCATTAAATCAAAGTTTTTAACATGGAGAAATAAGATGGAATATGTTGTTTTTAATTTTTGACATTTAAAAACAAATGTAACTTTCAATCAGTTGATATTGTTTCAAGGAGGAAGGAGGGTTATTTTAATGATGGTGTGACCACATTCTTATGCAATACTGTTTTGCCACAAAATATGGTTGCCATTCTTTTTGTCAAGATATTAAACAAAGTATGGTTAGTAGCCTTTTTATGAAGACAGTGAAGAAGCACAAACTATCAACTTGTAATAGATTTATCTTCACAATGAGTTTGAAAGGAAAATTTTAATTTTCAATTACTTTGTGTCAGACCCATAGAAGATACTTTCATTCACACATTTTAGAATTCTTGTATGAAACAAGAATTGTAGTAAATTGAATATATGTGAAATAATTATGATACATTAAAACATGGTTGCTTTATCAATGAATGATCTACCAGTTTGCTAATATATTGCATCATATTGAACACTGCAAGCAGTGTTTACATTGTATTTTTGTTGCAATTCAAAGGAACCTTGTATTAAAAACAGAGATGTTGAGTGCCCCTTTTCTTTACTTCGTGGTTCTACTTTCTAGAACAGTGGCAGTGTTGTTTATGGTCATGAAATAGTAAAGAAAAGGGTTTTGTTCTTTCATAAAATGTAGCAATAAGGAAAAGAATATCCACAGCCCCACACAAAGTGCTACATATCCTAAGCTAAGGCTGCAACCCTGAGGCTGAGGACTAATGCAATACTACAGTAGAGATACCATATTAGGGATAGCTTTCTATCATATAGGATGGGGTAGGATATTAGCAGAGAAGATTTCAGTTGTTTGATCAACAGTGTAGAATGGATGGGAATGTTCAGTATGGTACATGCATGACACATGTGGATGGTGTAAGTTTGTGTAAGGGGTGACCAAGGAGGACAGGGTGTGATGATATTCAAAAGGTTGAGCAGAAAAGTGTTGAAGGAACAAGCAGTGGATAGGATAGCATGGGTGTTAGATATAAGATACTGTCAACTTAATGCAAACATGGAAAGAAGTTAAACAAGATATGGTGATGGTGCTTATCATTTATTATTATAATTATTATTATTATAATAATTATTATAACTATTATTCTCATTATCAATTTTATTTTATTTCATTACACAAATTAAATAGGTGTTCTTTTTTTTAAAGAGGGTATTTCTTTTTTTTGTTGTTTGTTATTCTTGCTTTTGTTTGTCATCTTTTTCTTGTTGACTAGAAAAGTTGTGTAATTTGCAGTCTAATATGCCAAGTATTTGCAAGTGTTTGACTGTGTTTAGGTGGTATATGTGAATAAAAGACATAGTGAGTTTAAAAAAAATTATGGTAAATTTTTTCTGCAGCTGCAACTGATGATGATGGCAATGTATATGTTTTGGTACCAGATACATAGCTTAGACAATTCCCCATGGATGATTGCACCCTGGACATTTACGCCAAATCTCTCTACACATATTCTTGCCATATCTTTCTTGGGCTGACATTTATGTGTGCAATTCATCATCTTTGTACTGTAGTGTAAGGGCGGCGGCGCGGCAAGGCATGACAGGAAGGCACGATACAAGTTGTGATTAGCGTTTAGTACCGTTCCAGTGTATATTATATCAAAACAAGGATCAC
>JAAAKL020008521.1:0-15851 GCA_010016065.2 Carybdea cf. marsupialis auct. non (Linnaeus, 1758)
GTTTAAACACTATATACACTACAGGTCTGCTACTTTGGGAAACAGCCTATTCCAAGCTTACCGTTCGATATCTGGAGACAGATTGTACTATTTCTAAAACTTTTGATTTGTGACGTCATCACTTTCTCTCCGCATTAGAACCACTCTTAGCTAGTGACCAAACCATTAGAGAAGACAGTGAAGAAGAACTACGGAGAGGATGGCAGATAGGTCTGGAGAAGAGAGATTTAAAGTCGACACCGAGAAGAAAGAGGTCTTAGCAAGACGCAGGAAAGAACTTCCGACCAACTTCAAGTACAAGAACAACACCATATCCACAACGCCACATGACAGTACCATAATACGCCCAGTTCTCATATACGGTATAGAGGCCTAGACAATGGTCAAGAGGGAAGGTGAAATAGTTGAAAGAAAGATATGAGGATACTAAGGAGAATCCAAGGACTGATATTGAAAGAAAGAAAATGGAATTCGAATTAGGAGGGATAAAGTGCAGATGGTATAAGTATGCTAAGGAGCATGGTTGAAGAAAAAGTCTGCGCGAGAATGTCATACTAAAAAGAAGAGATTGCGAAAGATCAAAACAGGGGAAGGAGAAGAACGTAAAGGAAGATATTACCCATTTGGGAACTCCACTTGAAGATGTCCTTGACAGACCTGGAGCAGTCGAAGTTGGTGACTGACCCAGGAAAATGGTGGCAAAAGCAGCAACAAGGAATGGACAACAAAGCAATAGTTGCAACAACCCCAAAGTCCACGATATCCTCCATTTCCATAGACACCTGCCCTCTTCCCCTGTCACACAGACACAGACACAGACAGGCACACACACACACACACACACGCACACAAAACATACACGCAACGGCCAATACATAAATGCTGTCGACAAAAAAGCATTTTTACACCCCCTAATCTAAATTTGTCGTAACTAGAGTACCTCCTTAACGATGTCGATGACAGCATCACCCCACCCACCTCCCCTTTTTCTGTAGTGTATGTGCCGAAGAAGAAGTCTACTCGTGGAGCTGATTGGTTGCTTTTACCAAGTTCTATATACGAGAACTTCGGTAATAACTTTATCAAGAATGTGAATGAAGAATTTCTTAATCGCAACTCCTCTTCGTGATGATTTGCCATGCACTTCGGTATTTAACATAGAGAAAGGACTTGCTCTATGGTATTTAACGTCTATATACATTGAGAGGACTGGTACTGGTAACATATCCATTACGTAAACGACACACTTTCCACAATCTTTCACAAAATACACTTGATTAATTAAAGGAACGGGTTGCAATAAAAAGGACGATGCAGAAATCTCCTTTCATCGTCTCAGCTCATTTTGATGGCAAGAAAGAGGACAATGTTTTGTTTGTGAAGTTGAATATGCAACGTAAGAATTTCTATAAAAACCCTCAGGCGAGTATCGTTTATTTTAGGTTTTGCGACCCTCCCCCTTTTTCGACGACGTCATTTTTTTGTGGCCCCAATCACTCTGCAAATAGAAGATTTTTTACAACCAAAGCTGATGAAATCACGAAACGTCAAACATTGTTAACCTAGCAAAAGGCTAGGCCGATAGTTGACGACTGTCTTGTTCAGTATGACGTCACAAACACTTAGCAACTTCCGCGCGCCAATTTCTCTGATGCACATGGTTCTTTCAAAATTGGCGCGAGTTTCTATTTCACAGCACAAGAAGAAAGAGAAATTACTGAACGTTGTCCAGAGTAGTTGTGAAAAGCAGAAGTTTTTTCTGACTATATCTTCGCCATGGCGAAGGATGATGAAGTAACATATAATCTGGGATCGACAGATGGTTCAGATCTAATAGACGTAAAGGTAAGATAAGAAATTTGTATTAAAACTTGTGTGGAAGGCTACCAAAATCTGGGCTTGTGTGGTTGCCGATATGCCGGTTTTCTGTATCTGGGGTGTGATTCACTTACTTGCCCTAATGTTCTTGATTTCCCTGTTAAAGGACCTCAATCTTTTTCTTGGTATTAGCTTCCTAAGCTAGATAGTAATGATTTTATCTTTAGCTAATCTCCGTAACAAAACATACAGGGTTGCCTAGCTCGTGCTATTTGGCATCATCGTTGCTTTGAAACCGATTATTTTTCTCATGACGATACACTTCGCTAAGCACGCGTTGTAAACAAAATTTTAGTGAAGCTGAGGCGGGAATATCTTCATGTTTCCAACAACAAGTGGCCACAAGATGTTTCTATCTTCTTCTATTTTCTGATTCATAGCCTATCTGGCTAATCTGGCTTTAATATTCGGGAAACATGCTCGAGCTAATTATAATGAGATCATGGATGAGAGTAGGCCTACTCAACATCATTCATGGCCGGATATCATTTCAAAGCAGCATCATGTTAGCTCAGGATTTTCTCCGCAAGCAATCAACCTTTCCTGTGCCATGAGTTGACAGTGTTATGATGTTTCTCAGTAAGATAAAGTAACAGTCTTCAGTTACTCTGATTCCCAAGTGGGTCCTGCAAAGTGATGTACACAATAGCGTAGGCCACAGACAGACGTTGTCACAAGACAGTCATTAAAGAGTGTTGTGCCACCTCTTGCGCATATGTTTCACACGAGCTGAGGTTTAAGAATGGAAAAATATCATATCGATGTGCCTTCATATTTTGTAATCATAGTAATTATGAGAAAGTGATCGTTTTGGGTAGACCCTACTTAGTATCCCGGTTTATTGTTCAATAGGCATATCGTTTTCAGCACATTTCAAGCAACCTCAGATCTTCAATTAGTTACAGAAATTCACATTATGATCATATATACCGTCGGCATGTGTTACCACTAAAGGTGTAAGAGTCAGATGTCTTGCCCATCTTACTCGTCTATATTCTTTCAGGGGGGATTTTTTCGGGGAGCGGTGTGCTTACACAGATTTGATGTTAACATCAAATCTGTGTAAGCACCCCGCTCCCCGAAAAAAGCTCCCCGAAAAAAGCCCCCCTGAAAGAATATAGACATGTTAAGAGTTGCACCTACTGTTCTGATCTGAACATAGCTTAAATTATATAACTTCACATACGTTCGTTTGAACCGAAAGCGAGGAGGTCATATTCTCCATGTTTTGCAAGCCTTCCTGTTAATGTTTCAAAATCGACTTGAAAATTTGCTCCCTTTTTTGAACGTGGCCCTACATTTATTATTGCCACAAGCCTTTGTCCGACCCCCCCCCTTTTATTCACCTTTCAGTAGCTTGACAAAACTGCAGTCTTGTCAAACGTCAGTATATTTTAGTTTTTTTATATCTAACTATAAGCTGTAGTTTCTTGTAGTAGAGAAGAATTGAAACTTTCAGCAGGTGAGTAGCCTAGCCTGGGAGGGGGGGGGGGATAAATTACTGTCATGTCTCCCCATATAGGTTTGCTCCCTCTGATCAAGCATTGATGTAGCATAATGAAGTACAGATTAACAGCTGCAAACTGGCCACTCATAACCCTCTCCTAGATCTCCAGATCCTCTGATAGGAATGATTGGCTATGGGTCTGGTGAAGTATGCAGTGAATGTTTTATAGCGAGAAGTTATTGATTACAGCAAAGGAGGGTTTGCAACACATAATATTTACCATCGTTACAATCTGATTTAGTGTTTCATCCACAATTTTTTGAATTTTCATCATAACTTTGGTATCACTTACTGCTAAGTATTAAAAGTTTGTGGATATTTTATACACATCAGAAGTTCATATGCAATTTCTTATGTCATGCGCTTATGCTATCTACACTTCCTTGTACCATTCAGCTTTTTAACTAAGAATAGAGATCTTATTTCCAATTTCAGAGGGACCAGCAGTCTAAGGTTGCAGTTGATAAAGATCCAGAAGCATCCATTAGGCTATTGTACCGTATTGATCAAACACCACCATGGTATCTATGCATTGGTTTGGGCTTTCAGGTAAGTTCTATTCACACCTTATTGATATTTTTAAGTATAGAATTGTACTCAGATGTGCCTAGTTGCCATCCCCTGCTTGTTATTTTTCGCACAATTTTCCACTTTATTCCAATGTTATTCTACTCATTCCAACACATATTTAAAGTTCTGGTGTTTGGTTTCATAAGTGAGGTCATTTCACAGCGTTACTGACGGCCAAATAACAGCATAATCTCCCACTAAGCTTTGTGCAACATTCATCATCACCTGTTTCCTACATCCATTTATTGTAGTCCTAGTTTAATAGGTTTTCCAGAATGATCCATACTCGAATATTATCTATTCCTAGCTTTTAGGTATCCGTGAGTTGCTTTTCATTGTTTTATTACCACTATTATACTGCTCCTTTCTCTCAGTATCAAAGTGGGTCCAAAGGCATCTCGGAGTGGTGTACCCATACATCAGTACTTTCATTATTTCATATCTTTTTTTCTCTCTCCATTCCCAGATTAAGGGGTCTGACTCATGCCCATGTGCAAGAGACTTGTTATTAGAGCATAGACCATTTTTAGACCCAATTTCCTTCCTGATGTTATCAATGGATTTTCCAGGGATTGAACCCTCACTCACTCACCCTGACCCTCTTGAACTTAAGACAAGGAACTTATCCAGTAGCTGATATTATGGTGGCTCAAAATTCCACATCAATGGAATAAAATTACCATTAATAAACATGTCAGTCCTCATCTCTTTCCTTCTCATGATCTATTATCACATTTTTTACCATTATGATTGATGTAGTCATCACAATCATCAACGTCACCATCATCACAATTATCACTACTGCCACCATCACTGCTTATTAAGAGTGCAATCATATTCAGTTCCTTATATTATATCCAAGGGCATTTAATGGGGAAGATAAACTGAGTTTATCGTAGTCTAAATACACAGGGGGAGATGGGTTTTGCTAGAGCCGGTTGGCCTTTGCACTCATCATGTGCCTCATGGGTTGGTCACAAGATCACAACCTGCTAGGTGCATTTGCGTGCATATGCCTAGCCCTCATATTAGCACACTGCCTCCTAGTGCAGAGTTTTTTGCTACCCACCCATGCCATCCCTTCTAGTATGTCACAACCTAGGTGCCACACTTTGTATGCCTTAAGATTTTTCTATATACATATATATATATATTTGTTATTTACTATTAGTTTTCTATTAGTTTTTCTTTTGTATTGTAGAGTAGTGGGTACCTCACACTAGGTGAGGTACATGTATGTGTGTGTTTGGTAAACCAGTTCTGCCAAAAATATATATCTTTTTGTCCTTGCTGCTTGTATCCCCTGTGTGTTTAGATCAGTTGTAAACCCAGGTCAAGTTTATGTGTGCAAGCTGTTATGATAGCAAGGGGTACTTAAGAGGCACTTTTGTCAGGAACTATGTTTGCTAGTGTTATAAAACTACTTGGATATGTACTTAAGTAGCTACTTAATAAAAGTTGTAATTTTATTTTCGTATTCCACAGCATTACTTAACTATGTTTGGAGCAACTATCGGAGTGCCGTTTGTGTTATCTACACCACTATGTTTCAAAGACAATCCAGTTGTGATAAGTGACATCATCAACACAATATTCTTTGCATCAGGCTTGGCAACTTTATTGCAAACAAGCATTGGCGTTAGGTAAGAACGCAAATGCTTATTTTTAGTTCCATTGTATACCAGCTAGAATTGAGCATGCATTTAAATCTTTGATTGTTAGCACAATGAATTTGTAGCCATTGTTTTTGTATGCAAGTAGGCGAGAGCATCCTAAAGAGGGATTTGGTTTTAGGTGACTTGGCTTCCTTCTATTTATAGAAAAGAGATGTGAATTTAAACATCATTAATTCCTTGGTCAATTTAAAGACATGTGTCTCTTGATAATCAATTTTCGAGGATTATAGGGTTTGTTTTCACTATGGATTATTTTATCCAAGTCTGAATTTGGTAGGTCTCCACCTTTACCAATATGTGTTTGTACCCATATCTATATGTATGTTGTTAAAAGGGGCCAAAATTTTAAGTTGTTAAGGCCACTCTTTTCTTGGGACCATAGACGTAGGCCACCATTTTGATTTAGGGGACACAACTTTTTCTGTGTGAAGTTTAGATATGAGTATTTTTCCATCAGGTTTGAATTTAACAGTTTCAAGATAAATCTTTCTAAAGTGAATAGCCAGTGGCAGTTTTGCAAGGTATGGGGCCTTGGGCAAAATAAAGTTTGTAGTGCCCTGCGACATCATGAATTGCAGGACAATTTAGGTATGAAAGTGGTCAGAGGGCACAATTATCCCTTAATTGGGTTTAAGTTCCAGTTTTCCACTTTGACAAAATCAATATCTATAGGTAGATATGTGTACTTTTTAGCATTGAAATGCATGGCCATGGGCGATGGCCCAGTCTGCCACCCCCTAAAACTGTTGCTGCAAATAAATGAACAAGGTAGTTCTGATATGCATTACCCATTTGTTGCTTAATTTTCAATGTTTCAGAATTTGGGAGGGGTACAGTGCCAGCACCCATCCTGTACATTAATGCTTAGGATAACTGGATTGCATTCCTTGCTTGGTATGAAAGCAATTTCTTTTAAAACCTTATAAATGATGAACTTACTTCTTTGTAGGCTACCAATTGTTCAAGGTGGCACATATGCCTTTGTTGCACCAACATTTGCTATCATGGCTGTACGAGGGGCTTGTCCATCAACAAAGGTGGTACCAACAGGTAAAGTTACTTTGTTGTAGTGGATGTTACTCACTGATCTACTTTATTTTAGTAGAGTGCTCATTCTCACCTTGAGGCTTTAGTACATTTGTTCAAGGGGTTACTAAACTGTTGCCCCATAAAGCCTTTGATGGCCAACCTAGTGGTTTTGAATATCCACACTTTGACTCCCTTTGAGCAACCCAATATGACAAAGCAAATTTTTCATATTTTTGTGATTATAGTACATGTAATAAATAAAAAAGATGCTCGCTCAACATATATTTTGTTAAAACGTTTGAAAAAAGGTTAGCAGCCATAATGTTAGTGGAAGCCTTCCTGTTATGTTTGAGAGAAGGTTATACAATGTTTTGTGACCATGGACACAAGCACACATGACTTTGACCACACAATCACATCAGCTAGCATGCAGGCTTCTGATGAGTTAGAAATTAGAAAAGATTTAGCTGTTACAATGTTGATGTTTTAAGCAATCTATCCTTGAAGTTTTAGAGAACCTATGTTATTGTGATCGTGTCCTAGTGTGCCTACCGCTCGCCTGCGCCCCTTGAAGATGCCACTTTGAAAACCTTTTGCATGACCCACAATACCACCAGTTTTACCTGGTTTAGAGAAGCAAAACAGTTGCCACCTTCAGAAATTGCCTAGGTGCCCCTTATATGCCTCCTTAATATTAGCTATATACCTACTTAGATCTCAGTTATACATGCATAATTTATTATTCGTGTTACCTTATGTTTTGGTTGTAAACGTAATGATATGTTAGTCATACTAAATAACTGCAGATGAAAGTTTGATAAGTAAGAAATTTCGTATGATATAGTGATTTCTATGGCTAAGAGCCTCAAATTGAGCTGGGCACATTCTTTGAAATATTTGTTATCATATACCTTCTTCTATAGGGGCCTACTATTTTTCATTTTTTTATTCTCTACCATCACAGCTGCACAGAACACATCATCCCTGGCTGCCATTGGTATGTATTACCTTTTCAAAACTATTTTGTGTGTTGAGGAAGGGTGACAGGGCTTGTTTACTTATATATTTCCATGGCTAGGAAGGAACAAAACTGAGAAGTCAGTTGCCTTGGAAATATAAAATTGATTATATTAACCAAATGGTTCTGTCTTGGATGGACAAATGTCCACCAAAAACTAGGTTCATCTATTACTTCATCACTGTGTACCACTGTAGCAAACAGTGAGTACCTTTGCAATGATTTACATATTAACTCAGTTTTTGACCTCTCTCTGCACTATAAATTGAAACACAGAATAAAATAGTGAAACAGGAATTTAAAAGTATTCTTTGAAAGATAGAGGGCTATTGCCCCCTGCCCCTGGTGACTGTGCCCCCTGCCCCTGGGACTACGCCCCTGCCCCTGGGACTACGCCCCTGCCCCCCAGTGACTGGCCCTGTCATCAATTTGGTGGGTTATTGAATACTCAGAGTCTCAGAGTGGTTGATAAGCATTCAACATGTTTGATTCCAAATGTCCTTACCTTTCTATCAGGCCTAAAGCTGGTAGACCTGAAACAAATACTCCCTCGGATTTTGCCTCAAGGAGGCAATGCCCCTACAAATCTGACTGGTTGCGGTTGCGCCCCTTGCAGCTACAGACCTGCTTCCTATGATCTGCCCCACTAAATATACGGTATTCCCATTCCATTAAGTACAGATAGACATTTTATGTATAATCAATGAAAAGGTAAGGGAAAGTGAAATGTAGCTCTTAAAAAGCCTCGAAAGTAGGCCTATGGGAATTTAGAACAATAATCTGTACACACCGTTCAACCTGTTTAAGTTTTCATAGCTGATAGCAATCATAGTATGACTATCCTCTGGTCAATATACAATTCATCATTCGACCTGTTAATCGCATATCTACCTTTTTTCAGTTTAAAGATAAAATTCGATTAGGTGCCGTATACCGCTTTACGTGTCACCGTTGTAATGCAGTGCATTTAGGGCAGAATGCCTCCCTACCCAATTTCATCGACGCCTGTCCGATCACTTGGGACTTTCAGCTTTAACTGGGGAAAATCTCTCATCTGCTACTTTTTCTTCCATTCGACGCTGCTAATTACCCTCACCCTTTTTCTGTTTCCGACTTTGATAACTCTGAGTTGGAACTTTGTTTGTAGCCAAAGCTTTGTTCCTTTGTCTTGATTTACCCATTGGGACCCTTTCTCTTTGTTGTCTTTGTTCATGTGTTGTAGTGTATTTTGCCTACTTGTAATGTTTGTCAAGTTTATGTTACTTGTTCTCTGAAGATGACATCAAAAACTCAAATCCAAAACCTTGTTTATATATTGTCTACAGTCATGTTTGCTATTCGCACTGCTTGCTGGGCACTTATCTTTATCACAAACAATCTTAGTATATCAGAACTAAACTTTTGGGCTGTTTCTCTTTAGTCCGTTCTACATTAAGCCTTGAGTTCTGCTTTCGGTCGAAGTTTTCGACATATGTCTGTTCAAGAACCCTTCCCATCGTGACTTTATTCAACTTTCTTCTCCCGCAAGCCTTAAATGCAACGACGGCTATTCCAACGACCGCGCCATCGTCATCGATTCAGGAGGAAGAGTGGAAACTAAGGATGAGATTGGTAAGGATGTACTTCGTCATATTTATGATCGTTTGATTGCAACGATTTCGAATCTCGCTTCCGAATTCGAGTTTTCGAATGAATAGAAATCAAAACTGCTCGTTTTATTGTACGTTTATTATCAATGACTTCCGAGAAAGATCATTTAAGGTATACATTACAAAGTCGAGAAGACAAAGAAATG
Organism: Carybdea cf. marsupialis auct. non (Linnaeus, 1758); assembly: GCA_010016065.2. NCBI lineage: Eukaryota > Metazoa > Cnidaria > Cubozoa > Carybdeida > Carybdeidae > Carybdea > Carybdea cf. marsupialis auct. non (Linnaeus, 1758). The sequence goes on from JAAAKL020008521.1 coordinate 9,474, forward strand.
AGAATGCAACACTTTCCAAGCTAAAATTTTGGCTATTAATTTGAGAAAGTTAGCTAACACTTCTGCGCAACCACTGCTGATTCTGACAAACTTTGTTTGCAAGACATACATGCATACCTTCCAGTTCTTATGAAGAGTTTTAAATAGCCAATATTAATATGCTCCCCCTATGTGTACCAGGTGTCGAAGATGATTTCGTTCATTTTTATCAAGATTTAGTAAAAGCGTGGATCTGTTGTTGCCACTGATCTTTAAAATATACGGGATGGAGTATCTTCCGTCTCAAAGCGAGGGCCATCGCTGAACGCCATTCCAGTGCGCCATTCTCATGAAACAAAGCTGATGAACAATGTTACGGCAATGGCGGACCTCCCGTGCCACTGATCTTTAAAAAAGACTGGATCGAGCTTCCCATCGTTTCCAACAGCGAAAAAGTGTAGTCACTCACTGATCTCTAAAAAAGACTGAATCGAGCTTCCTATTGTTTCCAGCTACTAAAAAGTGTAGTCCCGAGTAGTGACCCCCATTAGTTAAAATAGCACCGGAAAGTTCGCCATGTTGCATAACATTGTTTATAAGCTTTGTGTGATGGGGACTGAAATAGCGTCTAAAGTTTGACCTCACTGTCAGACGGAAGATGCTCGGTCCAGTGATTTTTAGAGATCGGTGGTAGTCGCTAGCACTGGAATGGCGTCCAGCGACTGACCTCACTTTGAGACCGAAGATGCTCGATCCAGTGTTTTTAGAGATTAGTGATTGGAGACAGTACTCATGACTACACTTTTTCGCTGTTGGAAACGAGGGGAAGCTCGATCCAGTCTTTTTTTAGAGATCAGTGATTGTTGCCCACATTTGTAGGGGTGATCCCAAGATCCATACTCTCAAGTGCGTTGTAGTAGGGGGCTAGGAAGAGAAATAAAAAACCAACGAAAGGGATAAGATCATGAATGAAACTCCCCAAATGTGCTGGTGGGGAGATTGCTAGGTGGTTCACATTGCTTCAGAGAAGAGACTTCGCTTCTAATATCTGCGTTAGCATTTTATTTTATAAGGAAATAGATTTAGGCAATGTTAATCACGGTATATGTGTTTAACACTTCTACTGAGAGTATTTTAAGGTCAATTCCTGAAAGAATCGCACGTTACGAACAGTATCGGCAATGCAACTGTCTGGTTACAGAAAAGTGACAACAAATTGAGCGTTTATAGAGACAGAAAAATTTATCACATCGCGGAGCTACTTGACATGGTGACATTAGTTGCTCGTCATTCTATAATTGGTGAAGCTTAACATAAGAACGAGGCTATTGTTAAATTAAATGGAGTTTAATTAAAATGGAATCGAGACAGTACAAAGAGACTCACATAATAGGCAGATGATAAGAAATAAGTGAAACTAGAATAGTGAAGCTACGGAATGAATGAGTTACACAATGGCGATTATCAAACAGCAAGAAAGAATTATTAATGGAAAGTCACATGTCGTCATATTGGCTTTTATCAGTGTATCAGCAATAAGTCAATTTCACATACAATTAAATCATGGGAGTTATGACACAATGGCAATTTAAATTTTGGAGCGGAACTGTTGAAAATTTCAGGAAATTTTTTTAGAAACCTCAGGAAAATTCTGATAATTTGAATGACTGAGGTAGACTTGAGATACAGCGACAATAATTTTGATTTTAAGTCTTTAGAAACAAAACAAATACTTCCTTCCTTGGCAATGATGATGTATGTTGGTAGATATTCGTGTCAGAAAATCTAAGGGAAATTTAACTGAAGACTTGGTAGGAAAACCTGGAAAACTCCGAGAATTTCGAGGTCAGAATTCTGTAGACGATTCTGCAATCGATTTCCTTAAAACTTCATCATCAATTCAGATTCGAATTATTTTCAACTTTCAATGGGGTCTCAAAAGACTAATGGGTTGCGGTTGGAGAACTTGGAGCTTGCACAGCGACCAGAGAAATAGTAAATATTGTTTTAGTATTCACCATTGCGCAGTACCGTGTAAATGAATGCATAGAAGGCATTTTGGGCGGCTTTCCTTATACATGCATCGCCCTTTAGGAACTCATTCTCCAGCTGCACAAATAGTGGATTAGTCCCAAAGCAAGTTAATATTTTCATCACTGTCATCGTGATGTGGCACTTCTTTATCTTGACAATCGGTTGATGAACAGGTAGTGTTCAAATTGTTTTTCGCAGGATGACTTGCAGTTGATATGAAAATCCTGTAGCTAAGGTACCAACATTGACAAGCTAAGGTTCAAATGAGACGCTGTGTGGTCAGCCCGTTTTGAATAACGGATCCTTTATGAATAGAACTCGTTCAGAATTCAAAAAATCCTTTTCTAGTAATACCAGATTAAAGAGTATTAAATAGTGAAATGCCGTTATAAGAAAAGGACTTAAAGCATTGTAAAAGTCATCTCACATACTCGTCAGGACAAAAGTCTAACAGCGTTTAGGATTCAATCAAGAGGCTAGACAACCCAATTTACAACTTATCCCTGCTTGTAAACAAACTATTCTGGTTCATAGCAGCCGATGCTTAACCCTTGGAACTCCTGTTATCTTTATCCGACATTTTCTCAAGATAGCGTTTGTTGACATGTTTTTTCTCACTACGTTATGATAGCTATGCCAAAATGTAAGAAGCGTTGCAATTCAAACAGAAGACGTACTGTAACCTTCTCGGCCTCGTTTTCAAGTCCAGTTTGATTAATCGTGGAAGATAAAAGTTGAAATGGCGACCATGTTTAATTCATTATCTGGACGATTGCAGTGAGTTTTGAATGAATTTTTGAATGAATGATTGCTATGAATTTTTAGCAACTCATAAGATTATGAACTGGTTTTCTAATACCAAGGTTTTGGTAGAAATGTTTCAAACTTCGCAAACACATATCTCGAGATTCGTTGAAGTTATCGTTTCCAAATTTTGATTGGCTAACTTTATCAACAGCAAGAATACGGGGAAGAGTGAGAGTCCAAAATGTAGTCTAACTTAAAGATTCCTATAGGCTTGTCGTACCACGCTTTGTATTTTACGATTCCGTCTCGCAGCCATACGTAAAGGTCCGCTCTTCCATCTCTCGTAATCAAACATGAGAGGAAGAGGCGAGGTAGTAAGTTTTGCGAGAACAGATGATCTAACGTGCTTCGCGTGACGGTGTTCGGCAACACCTAGTCCCCGGCTCTTTCCAAATCCCCTTTGCACTATTAACAGGGTTTCTAATGATCAGTTATTACGATCTTGACTGTGACGAAGCACTCTGCGCATTATTGCATCGCGCCATATATCCCTCTTTCTCTTATTTTCCAGATACAAGGTGCGATTATCGTATCATCATTGTGCCAAGTAGTAATTGGCTTCAGTGGTATTCTTGGAGTCATGATGCGCTTCATCGGCCCCTTAACTATCGTTCCTACCATTACCTTAGTGGGGCTACCGCTTTTTGATGTGGCATATAACTTTGCAAGTAAGTATGCTACGTAGTTGACCTCGTTGCACATTTCTACCCCGTGATCTCCCTCACCCCCTCACCCATCCCCCTCGTTCTTGTTGAAAATCCTCGGATGTACGCTCAGTAGTCGATTTATTTCGTCAAAGCATATCGTCTTACGAATGATCGGGATGGATCAGACCTGGAAAGCCCCCCACCCTCCTTACAGATCTTTTGTGGCAACGTGAAAACCCTTCTAAAAAGTTTATTCAGGTATTACTAGCAATACATATAGGATTTTCCCTTCTTTTTCAGTTGCGTATTATTTGATAGCACAGTATCTCTGAAAGAGAGTAGTGACCAAACGAAACTATCAGTAGTGTGTGTAATGAGATATGTCACCATCTGCATTAGCATCCGCGTACCCGTCCTATTGCGGGCGGTCTCCCGCCATCTAAGCTCTTTTCCCTTTGGTGACATGCTCTTTTCTATTTCTCTAGTATCTATTCAACTGAGCTTTGTAACTTTCGATGGGCCTTGGATAGGTTGATGAGTCATTTGACATTCCTTTTATGGTCAAGTCACACACTAGTCCCCAAATTGCGTAGAGCTGAATGATGATGGCCATCGGTAGGTTGATGACTGAGAGATAATATGACGACCAGAGAAAAGTGAAATGTGTTATCATCGGATCACCCGAGCTCGGTTGATAGAGAAGTACTCTTCGATAGCATGGGTCCTGGGTTGAAATCCCGATATCGACATATTTTCAGTTTTCTTAAGTTTCTCGTCAGGAGTATTGAAATCATGGTTGCGTGTCATTTACAATGGCTGAAAAGGTTTGATATTATCAATTTACCCAATCGTACAAGGTAGAAGTGACTCAAAAAGGTATGACCCCTTTCTGTCTACAATCCTCGACAAATAGAAGTTATGTTTATACCAAATTTTTGGTGAAAATAAAACAAATCATGCAAAACACTTACGGATGGGTGTCCATTCGTGATCTCATTTGTTTTCTTGACCTCTCCGCTTAGCAGCAGGGAGATCTGACATGCAAGTCTCTAAGATGCTCTTTTTCAATAGTTTGGAACGTGATTTAGGGGAGCTCGCGTATTTCAAAGTCCAGTTTTGATTATCCCTTGCTCGGTGAGTGGCTTTTGATAATTTTGGCAGAACCACCCGCTTCGCCAGCCATGTATTCGAAGACCAGGTTAAAATGAAGCGCGTGGCACATATAAAGAACTTGCGGTGCAGTAACATCTCTTCCAATACCCTTCATTTCTATTTACGTGATAGCGGTAACCGAAGTTTTGTAGGCGTGACAATTGAAGAAACAAGAAGGGTGGTGACCCTTAACCTGATTCTGGCCAAGGCCCAGCATCTATCAGCGGTGTACTACTCCTGATAAGTGATGGTTTATTGTTAATAATATGCTATTTGGGTCCCTTAAAAGGTGCAGAATTTTTCGGGGACGTCCTTGAGCCCCCCGGTACAGATACGTAGGTAAATTTATATAGCTTTTATAAACTTTTTGGTAATTTCCCATTGCAGTACTCTAATAAGAATCTCGACCTCTCGTTTGTAAGTACATCAGTCTCTCCTGCCTAATAACAGAATTGACTGATTCACGATGTACATACCTCGGAAATCCTACAATAGACTTTGATGCTGTTACTCTGAAAGTGAGTTGCTGAAAAGCTGTGGTACTCGTGGGCCCTTGTCTGTGGAAAATGATGCAGACGTATCAATTACATGAGCAACCCTTGAACGTTTTGTTCTGTATTTTCATTAACAAGCACGACAAACAACCTTAACGATGTATATGAATAGAGTTTTTCTAATTTTCGTACTCTTGGTTAGGGTTAATAAAAATGCATCAATAAGTACCTGGCATTTACTCTGTGTAAACATTTAGATTCCTGATCAGTCATGGCATGTTGCACTTATTATTCATATATTGGCTGTCACTTATTTTTATTAGCCTATGTCTCCTATCAAACTGAAATATGAACTTCCTTCAATTCGATATCTACCCTATCTGTTTATATTGAAACGTTGGAGATATTGGACATAGTCGCCCGCCTGTTCTCCCTGATCTATTCCGGGAACACATTACTCTCCCACTATTCTTCTCTAAAGTTACTGAGAAGAACAGTAAGCTTGCTGGTGGTAAACCGTATTACTGACTGTGGTGTTTGTAATATCCAGCCGCTGCTGGTCTCACCGTATTCCTATGACAAGGAATTCTCAGAAGTTTAGTGCCCAGCGCTAATAACAAAATCAGTAGCAAAACGAATCTACTCCCTCTTTCGTATTTTTTTTCATCGTTGACACATGTTCGTTATTATTGCACGTCCCGTATGTTCAAATTTAAGGGAAACATCTTCTGCATAAATTACGAAGTTACTTCTGTTCTAAGCTTCCGAGATATTTTGATAATCTAGCATAAATTATACTAGATATTTTGTTTTATGGAATGATATATTTCTTGAAAGTTAAAGTTAGCAATAATCGCCTCATCTATACGCAGAAAAGAAGTATATTCTCACGTACAAGACAGAAACCTGTCACTGAGACAATTATGTTGCATCTTAATTTATTTGGGATCTTGTTGATACTACTTTATGACTCTTTAACTGTCTTCTTTGTATTTACAGGCGTACAATGGGGCATTACTTTGCTGTAAGTAGCCTAATCTCAGTTTCATATATGATATTTAAATAAGAGTTTATAACTGTTCCAGTTTACATCCGAAAATTTCTTCTCGCTTTACTGTCGTTCTTCTGGTGTTATAGAAATACACACGCAAGTACGCTAGGGCGAGTAAAAGTTCGCTTTGTTGCAGTTTGCCAGTTCTAATGTGCTTGTACAGCGTGTGTTATTTAAAGAGTATTATAAATACACTTTCTGGCAGTTAAGAAAT
>JAAAKL020008522.1:0-15851 GCA_010016065.2 Carybdea cf. marsupialis auct. non (Linnaeus, 1758)
AAATGGCAATGTATGTTCTAAATGCTATCAAGTCCAAATAAAATTCCGCTAAGCCTTTGGTTTTACGCTTTAAAATATGGTTATAATTTTGCTCAGGGGGGGGGGGGGCGGAAAATGATAGAAATTTCTCTCCGGGGGGAGCCGCCCCCTCCCCCCTCAGCTTCGTTGGTAACTAACGTATGGGTCAGCTGTACAAAGAGAAAGAGGTTAATCCCTTAAAATAAAACACAATTTTGTTTATAAAGAGCCATCGACTGTAGAGACATAAATGTAAGCAATCATATGAAATGATAGTACTTATATCATTGGAATTATAGTCATGATTCTTCAACAACAGGTAGGCCTACTTTATAACACTACATGCTCCAAGCTTTTCTTAATAAAATTCGGTGTTGTTGGCAGACGTGATAAAAGAAGTTGAAGAAGGCCGATGCTTCACCTCATGTCCTACGAAGCCCTGCCATTGAAATTAATATTTCATTCATTTGAACTAAGGGAGTATATGATGGATTTTTCCGTCGATATCAACATATGAGACGTCAACTGTTCGATCAGATGAGCATCCTACTCAATGAATTCAGGCAGAAAGTGACTGAGAAGTCACACAGTCACTTGCACCCTTCACATGTTCTTTACTCTCCACGGTGTTCAGTGTGGCACATGCGTGACTAGGCTTGGCTATCCAAAGACAGGTACAATCCATGCGACGGACTTCTTGAGTTTCCGTCTCTCCAACTTCCTTTAGATGCATTGGATAGGCGGCGCGACTATGGTAAAGAGAAGTTGTTAAAGTCTCCCAGAGCAAGGATCGAACGCGGGTCGGTGGTTTCAAAGCACGTTTTTAGTCCACGCGACAACACGCTTGAGGGAGCATACCGATTCTAATGAATTACTATATCCAATCATCCTCGGGACTTTTTAACTGATTAACCTGGGGCTTGTTTTTGGACGTTGCAGTTTGTGACTTCGCAAGCTTCATGCTACTAAAATTTGGTATACTTTAAACGATAGCCTTTACTGATATAAAAAGCTCATTAGATATGGGACTTCTAGTCAACCAAGGTCCACCATCAGTCAGCATGACCCTTTGGCAAAATTTTGAGTCATTTTCAAGTTGCCGTCAAATTTACCTCTTTTCGTTGAACAGGCTTTAGAAAACCAAGTTACGATGCATAAAATACATGATGTACAACTGGCTCAAGGCATTATTTAATTCTAAATTTGCGAAGACTTAGGTTAAATAGGTATGATGCATTGGAAATAGCCTTTTTGGTTCCGTTGCTGTTCCGTTTTGTTTTCTGTTTTTAAAAGAAAAGACAACTTTTCTAACGCAAATTTAGAGCATAACAACAAAGATTTAAACATGAATACGCCAGTATTTTTTCACAGACGTGATAAATGTGGAGATCGGAATCTTTGAAATCTCTAACACGTGCTGGTGGATAGGGGCAGGGGAAATGTTTGCTATGGAGCTCCAAAATCCCCCCACCCTAGCAGAAAAGGGTTAGTATCAAGCCTTTTGTTTGTCAGTAAGTACCATGTCCTAACAACTATAGGCACTGAAATAAGGGAGCAACTGCCTACTACCTGCATAATTACTAGGACACGCAGTACAGGATTCCCTCTTCTGCATCACTAATTTATAGATTTTCTAGGTTACTTTCAAACCTACTGTGCAACACATGCAGCTTGCTACCAAAAACCAGTGAATACACACCGAGGTCACATCGATTCCCCTAGCTAGTAAATGCTCCTGGAACTGGAAAAAGAATACTCCTGCGATTGACCTCCACCTCAGTGAGCGAGTAGCGAGCTGACAGCTCTTGAGAGTGCCTCGGAATGAAGTCTGTGCCTCGTCATAATAAAAGTAGTTAGCTCTGCTACTCTAAGAGATCTGAAATTGAGCATCACTTTCCTTGTTGCTTGTTTCTGAACTGATCACGGTGAATGTTATCGTCAGCTAACGATATTTTAAAGCTTCTTTAGAGAGAAAGATGAATACAGTTGAATTCGGTAATAGTTACAAACGCTTTGTTCTACAGAGAATATTTACTAGGCATCTCAATATTAGCAATAGATGACATGTATGGACCAAAAGGGGGAGTACAACATAGCGAACGAATGACGCGAGGATAGCATTGACAATCTAAACAAGAGTTCCTTAATCTACGCAGACTAAGTTGACCTCGTCACAAGTACATAGACTTCAACACAGCAAGATGAAACTTGGAACCTACCAATAATACTAAAATGTCCATCATAAATTTTACGGCATTCAACATTTCCCGAAAGATACTATCCAACCCCCAATTGGGCGGCTCTGCTCTTCTCGTTACAGCTGCTCTTACCCAATGCTTTCTAGATGCAAGTTTTCGATCCTCTCGAATCCACAAGGTACGTGTTGCTTAAATCTTTACACTAGCTTTTGGGACGTACGACTTACATAAATTTCCCCATGTGGACGTTGGTAGTTCTATAGATAACATTACTTTATTGTAGGGTAGACAGTATGACTTTCTAGGTAAAGGAGACATATGGACTGCTAGATGATGTTATTTCCATCTGTATCAATACCCTTGATCATTCAATCGACTTATCACCATCACCCATTTCTGAAACCACATTTACAAAGTTATTAAGTGATGTAACTTATAAAGTGGAATTTTGTTTTGATGATGCGATTTACAGACAGACAGATAGACAGACGGCCTTGCTATTGACTCACCACTTGGCCACAATACAATAGATAAATGGGCAACAAAATTTGGAGCAGAAGGTATTTGTTCACTACCTTTGTGAAGCTTCCCTTCCTCCCATGCTATTTGCGGACTAACTTTCCGGAACCTTTTTAGCATTCCTAAAGCCAAGCATCTCCACAGTCATCTTTGTCTCACAGTTGTTAGCACGGTAGGACTACGCTGCAAAAACTTTTGAAGTGCATGTACAGTGATTTGAATAGAGAAAATTCAGGCATAAATCTACCTTTAAAATCCTACGAGTATTAAGAGTCGTTTGAAAGTCCCTTGAACCGCTTTTGGACTCTACATTTTCAATAATCTTACCAGCCATAAATTTTAAATCGACTTCCTGGGAGTACTTATCCTCTATACCTCAGGCTTCACGAATTACGTGTTATATTAGCAGAGTGAGGTAACGTGCTACAGGTACCGTCCTGTGTGGTAGAAATGCAACGCACTACCTTACGTTCACCGTATAATAATTGGGAAACAAAGATAATACTAATGCCGCAATAACTTGTTGCACACTAGTTAGTTATTCAACTATTGACGTGCTATTACCTGTTCAGACGCAAAGTAACAACACTAGCATGTTAAAAACACATAAATAATTCCTTTATAGATATCGGGGTGTTGTGTCTCAGTTTACTCCTGCTGCAGGTAAAAGTTAAGAAAAGAAGAGGCTAAATGGGTCACTCATTCTTTTACAAAGTGAAGAATGTCAAATGATTGATAATTAAATGTTAGAGTTTAGAAAGTAGGTTAGTATCCCATTTTTTTCTGATTTATTTTATAAATCAGTTATGTCCCTTATAGGGAAGAGAGGCAAGTTAGAACGTTCTGCCAATCTCTAAAATTATGTAAATCTCAATTATGTGATTGCGAAAAATTTGGTTAAGTTTTCACTTCTAATGTTGCTTTCAAGGTTGACTGGAAATAGATGAACTCAATTTTGAAAAGCTTCCTGAGAGTTGAAAGAGTAAATTGGTCGATGAAGTCAGTCTTGAGGAAAACCTCTACTTTGTCGCTTTTGCTTCAAGTTTGCTTTCAACTAAAACGGAATGATGACTCTTTGTAAGTCGGAAGTCGTACATCCTATAAAATTACTTGATATGATGTCATGCAGCTAGAGATTTTGGTTTGTTGTTTGCAAGTTGTGGTTGATAAAAGGCTTAAATAAGGAGCGTCAACGTATTATGACGTCAATGACGGGGGTGCTCCTTCTTAGAAATACTTGTACTTAAGTTTGGAGGACGGGGTAGCAGCCTGGAGGATGAGGTAAGCAAATTAAAATGTCGTTCTTTGTTTGATGATATTTTTACTATCCTAAAGTTGGTATGTCATTAAAATCCCAAGCTTTGGTCTTAAAAGTAATTCGAGTTCCTTGTAACACTATTTTGAGGTGTTTTCAGTATGATATAGCTCTACTTGAAATTTCCTTTTTTCCAGTTATCCAGCAAATCAAGGCATCTTTCTTATAACATGTTCGGTACCAAAGGGCCTTAGATGACAACCCTATTTTATATGGGTAACATGTACAGTGAAATCCCGGTAATGGTACCACCATCGGGACTGAAAGGGAGTCCACGTACTGAGAATTGCCCCAAAAACCTCGTGGACCTGACATCAACTGAATTACCATACCATGAAAGGTCTATCTCAGCTACTTGGTATATATAGTAGTGTACAACTATTGTGAAATAGATGAAGGATTTAGTAGAAGAGTGACATTTTGCGGTCAAATTCTTATACCCATCTTGTCAGTGAATATCACTGTAGTCATCCAGGCTTTGTAGCGTACTGTCAGGTGACAGGGAGCAGCTAGCTTGCCCATAGATGAATCTACTGAAGCAGTTTTGTTTGCACGCAGGCAGGCATTTGCACACAGCGTCGTGACGTCGAGGTTCGGCGCATTTGTCTCAGGTGAGAGTCTCCTCAAAGTCTTCTTCAGTAACGCAAAGGCATACAGAAAGCCCTTTGGTTTCCTGCCGCCCTTTCGATCATAAACTCTGATACAAAGCACCTTGTCTTGAAATGACGGGTAGAAAATACCACTTTCGTTGACACTGAAGACGTCTTTGGGTTCCTTGCAGCTGATGATCTCGGCTATCTTAGACTTCCAGTCACATATGAGGTCATCACCAACGAAGTTTCTCTCACCGCAAAAATCTTGACCAATTTTGATGTTGCAGCGCTGCTTGAGCCTGTTTCATCGACCATTGGAAGTTTCAAAGTCAAAGTTCTGTAATAGGTTATTTAAATTCGGTTAGATGGAGCTGCAGGTCTTCCGCCTCTTCTTTTCACCCTGAGCGTTCTCTTCGGACGCAGACAAACATTCAGTCTTCTTGGAAACAAGTTAAATTACGTGTAACTTGGCGATGCCTTAAATATTTCTCAGGGTTATATGATTTTCCATTGCTTGCCTTGAATAATTTAACTGTCTCTCGAAGAGTCGGTTTTTGTGGCTTCTTGTTGCAGTTGACCATTTTTGTCTCGTTCTTGTTTCTAGGTTTGAAAACTGTCAGATGTGCTTGAAGTTACAGACAAATCTACGGGCCATGCTTTGACGATAAGTGAGATATAATCACCAAATTATCTTGGCTAACAATAAACATTACAATACGAGGATTAAAGGTATTTTTTATCATTAATTTGCAATTACACATATCCCGAGCTCATGACATTATGTACGACAAGACACCGTAAGTAAATGGTACCAGCGAGTTGCCCTTCTATCATGCAGAGGGATTGCTTACATTTCGTTAAGAATGTTTCTCGGAAGTGTCCGTTTGGTCGCATAAGTTGGTGTTACTAGTTGCATAGAGGAGTAAAAGAGAGTAAACACCCTATACCTGCTCATATTAGATTGCAACTGTTTATTGATACTCTTTGCACAACATGCAATCACAAAGTTATTTCACAATGTCTTACAAAATAAGGTTATACTCGTCACGTGGTACTTTTCCAGCTACCCCCACAACTATTGTTCAAAACTGTACTGAAACCCCCCCCCCACTACCTAACCCTAGCCCTAACCCTGTGGAAAAGGTAGTGGGGGCATTCTGTCTCTGAATGAGGCGGTGGGAGGTATCTGGAAAAGTACGCGTGACCTATGAGGTTCAAACGGTCAATTTAAAGTACACAACACTTGTCCAAATAGCCAGTGGCCTAGTATATAGGAGAGTATCTTAATAGAAAATATGGTTGAAACTTTAGGATTGAAAATTTGTACTCATTCGTGTGAGTCCGAAAAACTAGAGTGGATCGTAAAGGCATTCCATTGTATATTTACTTAGGAACGACACAAAAGTAACACCCAGTACAACCACTGTTGTTGCCAAGTACTTGAGGCAATCAATATTCCGATTGAACGGATTCTCGACATTTAAAAGATCTATAGTAAATAATAAGAACTTTGAAAGAGCAAAGAGAGCATTTGGCACTCTGCTTAATGATGTGCTAAGAGTATCTATCTCAAAGCCTTAATCAAAAATCCTCGATTACTGTAGTATTATGACATTCTAAACCAACCTTCAAAGCCACACACTATCTGAACAGCATCTTAAGTTTTCAGTCAACTGGATTATATCTACCCACTGCACCTTGTCCCACAACTGCAGCAAATGTGAAGAAGAGCTTTATTAAGTGTTGCACAAATTTGCCAATTATGCTTCTACAGATACGTATCAAGGTACAAGGATCTTATTGTTTACCAGCAACTTATGGACCCCTAAGATTCATGAAATACCGTTCCTTGGTATAGATATCTTCACAGTTACTCTCTTCCTAATTGTATCGTTAGAAAAACAACAAAATCTTAAAAGAAATCTAAATCAAACATTGTCTCTTCCTTGCATTCGCTCTAATCCATTAAAGCAGATATGAATTTATCCCGAGGGAGACCTTGGGTACTTCGTGGGGACCACGTGGGAATAATGGATGCAAAGTATCGCTTAAAGCTACTTCTCTTCCGTGCTAGATTGCACGCCCTAAACCAATAATGGCCTCCTTCATGTTCTGAAGACAGTTTGAGGCAACTTTGTGTAGGTAGTAGATGGTGTTTTGCGTGGGACAGATCCAACGCTGAATGCGTTACCTGTAACATGCGTGTGTAGTAAAGACAATGTGAAAACCGCAGTAACTTGATTATACACGCATCCTCTATTCAACTATTGACGCTACATTACCTGTTCAAGTGGAAAGTCAAAACACCATCATGTTAAAAACACGTAAAGAGATTCCTTTTTATGGAATCCAGGGTGTCCTGATTCAGTTTAAAATCAGTGTTATCTGACATATTTTCAGAGAAGAAAAGCTTAAGATGGATTTACGCGCTATTGCAAGGTCCAGAGAGTGTGCTGCGCTTTGAAAACAAATCAGGATAAGGTGAAAGTATCCTACAAAGTCGTTCCAGAAAGAAAATTAAAGATGTTTTGGAAGCCATCCTATTTGTTTTGCTGTCTCCTAATCGCTAAAATGTCTAGATGAAAATTTTCTGTGGCCTCTTTCTTTGATGATCCTGTTTGGCTCTCCTTTTCCGTACCCACCTCCGGGGACGTAAGAAGCATCTCAAACTTGGGGATGGGGTGCACAATAGTCAAAGGGCACTTTTTACCTTACAGAACACTTTACTACGTGTTGGATTTAAGAGTGACTGAAAGGGCACTTTTTGCTTATTGCAAAATCTAGGGGGAGGGAGCACGTGCCCCCAGTGCCCCTGGTTCCTAAGTCCCTGCCCACCTCTAATCATTTCGGTTCCAAATTCATGTAGTTTAAGTATTTTGAAGTCACTTTCACTTGGTCAGATTCATCTACTCACAGATGACAATATTATAAGACAACATACTTGGTCTTCTTTTTTGTCTTTGGTATTCCTTTTCTTCATTTTACTGTGGTAACAAATGAGATGCATTTGAGTAGAGATGGCTTTAATACCTGAAGTATTCTTATCTTTGAAACAGCATTTGATCACAGAAATATGACATTATCCAAAGTTTACGTGCCAAATGCACTAATCGAAGTATTATTTTATCTTGTATTCTGCCAAATCAGCTTATGTTCAACAAGGGATTTATGTCATCTCTATTGATCTTCTACTTGATTAGAAACTGATACTTGTTTTCGAGCAGCTTTTGAAACGCACGTGGCTCTCTAAATTTGTATGAGTGAGTGATTTAAAGCAAAGCAATTCCCCAAAACGACGCAGAATGTGATCGAACCAGAACAGTAGCCAAACGATTATAGCAGGAGAGGCAGGAAACTATTTGGCGTGGGAGGAAGGAGGCAGAATAAATAATGCAATACTATCGATAGAAATGATGCAGTAAGAAAAATTTCAAGTCACATTGTAGAAGCATTACTATACATTCTAAATTTGTGTTTTAATTGTTATGAAAATTGAAGCACTTAAATTTCACAGAAAAAAATTCATCAAACATCGATCAAATAAGCAAGGAGATAAGTTTTCTACCGGGGGGGGGGGTACATTGTCCTAAACGCTCACCTTTGGCTACGGGTCTGGTTCGAATCCACAATATTCTAGTCTCGAACCCACACAGCATCTACTACGTCAACTCTTACTTGAAAGTATACTCCTGTAATTGATGTAAGAAATATGTGATAAGTTGCAACATAAAGAAACCAGCACTCAAATCAGGGGTAGTAAGGGGGATGCTACTTACTCCTCTTTTGTTACTCAGGTTTGTAATCAAGAGTTTCTAATGACTTCTCTAGAATGGTCAATCTGCTTCTTTTAAGTATCTAATGAAAGCTCCTGCAATAAGTTGATTATCACAAACTGTTTTTTTCTTACGAAACTCAATAGTGACTGAGCGCTAAATGGAATAAATTTTTTGGCAACTTTAATTAAATCTTATCTCCAAAATCAGCCTATGTTCAACAAGGAATTTATGTCATCTCTATTGATCTTCTACTAAATAAAAGAGCCAACTAGAAAGGAGCTTGGACAAGTTCCAAAAATTTAAAAATTTGAGGGCAATGGATTTTATAAATTTTAAAGACATCTTCAACGAACAAGATTAAAGGGTTGAAAAAGAAGTGGAGAAAATGTCATCAGATAATCCTATATCTCAAAAATAACTTGATTTTGTTCTGTTTGGACGAATTTCTTACCTACGTCCAGTAGCAACATAATACAAGTATGGCCGAAGTTTCTTCCCTTTGCAGTAATGAACCAATTCACAAATAGCAGCAGTCTATCCATTTCAGAATTGATAGCATAAGGTAGCTTTTCCAATGAATGTAATATAATTTTTTTCGCTGAGACTCATAGTTTCTCTCTTTCACAGGCTTATTAGTTGTCTTGTTGTTACTTATTGACTATTTGTTTTGTAATACCAAGCACACCAACAAACTCTACTCGTTGCTTTCATGTCCCATGCCGCCCCTTTTCTTCTCGATTTAGATTTTGTTTCCTGTTTTTCTTGTATTTTTCTTTTGATTATTCTATGGGCAAAACCGCTTCTGGCTTTGCAGTTCTTTTGCATTTCTTTGTCTTTCTATTGAAAATTTGAGCCTTGTTATGTTTATCAAAGTTTGCTAGTACGAAAAACGCGCTGTACTTTTGTAAATTTTGGAAAATTAGTTGTGTTTGAAGATCAGGGAATATCGATCAGGAATTCCTCCTCTCCTACATTGAATAGGCTTCTAAAAGTGCTGATATAAGTAACTGGCTCTAATTACATTGTATTCTAAAAAATCGAGATTTCTTATGGTGGAGAGCTTTGTTATTAGACTCTGAGATTATTGGCTGGGGTATTGCATTGTTTGATACATTTGATTAATCAGATTTCTAATGTGATAGGGCGTGCGTAGTTAAGGCGTTGTTTCATAGCTACGATTCAGCAGCAACAATACGTGATGAACTGATCATCCTATAAAGGGTGAAGCAGCTCTGTCTACAGATTGAGTGTATATATATATACATCTATATATTTTTCTCAAAAAGTAGACATTTTCTCGATACCTTGCAATTGTATCTTCTTCCGCTTCTGAATAATTGCAGAAATAAAGACTGTACAGCATGTCAAGGTGATCAAATTCTTGAGCACTCAGTAGTGTAGAGTGTGACCGTATTGTTGTGTGGCCCAAGATCTTGCTCAGAAAACTACTTACTCGGGTTTAATCTCAACGCTGCGGAACTCATTTCGGCGTCGGCCAAGGATTCTGCAACACCATGCGAGGGAAAGATAGAAACTGTAAAATTAGATGGACGGCATCTACGTTTGGCTGTTGCACCCTTGTTGTGTCACTTTGATATTCTAAATGAATATAGGTGTAGAAACTAATGTAATCTACTCAATCACTTTCATTATAAATCACTGCGTGGAGCTCTTCTGAGCGTGCAGTTGGGCAATCATATGTTGATATAAAGGAGAGAATTCGTCATCACACACTGCATGCTTTATAAACGTAGCTTTAAATTTTTACAGTGTTGCCCCCGTGTCATTTTTGAATGGAGGTTGTCGCCAAACGGTTTACAAAATATCAGTATATCGACGAGTACAAATTTAAAGCATTGCGTGATTTTCGTGTTTACTAATCATGAGGTTTGAAATTGAGTCTGATGTACGTTGTGGTAATTGAATGACAAGATAAAACGAGAGTACATTAAGCATCTGATTTTTAAAGTAATCTGTTTGTAGTCCAATGGAGCAGAAGGAGTCGTACAATATTCAGAGTAAGTGATTTTGGTTATCGTTGAAATTGCTTTAGTCATAGAATAGGGATCGCAGTTTTAACTCGAACTTAGAAATATTGGAAAGGGGTATCATATAAGCACATTAAAAGTGTACAGGACGCATGGAAGCAGCTTGCCAGTGGACATCTTAGAACTGCATAAGGCTCTTGGCAAACCGTGCTGTAGTAGAGGATAATTTTTTTGAAGTCATAGATGTGTTTCTAGAAGTTTATTTCCTGTAAATCTTACATATGCAATAAATGTTTAAAGAAAAAGTTTATATGAACCCTTTTCTGAAGTCAATTAAACTAATCAGTAACCACCTCATACCTTTAGCTTGGTGTAAATTCAGATGTAAACCTATTTTTCTCTATGCTCGCACTGGTCCCCTGTAATAAAATACTGGCCATTTGTTGCGGGTAGGGTTTTTTTTACAACATTTAACACGTTATGTAGCTGCGAATAGACATATCACTGTGTTATCAACAGGCATTAGCTGCCCTGTGTGTAGAATACTTGCCGACTGTAATAAAAGGATCTCGATCTTCTGAAGGTATGCTAGAGGCAGTAGAAAAGAGCTCTATCCTAAAAATGTTCCAATAAAAATAAAGTAGTAGAGCCACCGTTGAAAAAGGCAAGGTATAAAACTGCATTTTTATTAAAAACTGAGATGTATTACCATAGGTTGGTCTTCTATTAGATACTCAGCTTTTGTAACCTGATGTAAAATACTGTGGTTATACTAAAAAGCTATTGGTGTGGGCTGGCAGATATTTGCCTTATATTACTCCACTTTCCTACATTCAATGATTTACGTCACCTTTGAATTGTCAAAGTGTCAAAAATACAAACGCAATTTTGCTTCCTGGGGTTGTACCAGGTGGGGTTGCCGGCACCCCCAATAACCTTCCCTTCGAATTTTTTACAGTCTAAATAATATCAGAAATTGTATAATATTGTAAGTTTCTGACATAAAGTTTGGACTGACATAACCATACTTTTTTATCTTCAATGGGACATAGGACCCAACTTCATGGCTGTAGTTTTAGCCTAGAAAACACACAGATACTACGCTGTTACCCTATTGTAACCCAATTTAAGAAGGATTAAACTTCTATTCCATAGAATAAAAAAGCTGCGATAATCGATGAAGTGTCAAAAATGTATACTTGCTATCAAATTTAAATTTAAACTCATAATCAAGAAATACAGAGATAGAAATGATAACAATTAACCTTCTTTGTAATACCTACGGATAAACACAGTTCCTTTCAAGGTACCTTGGTTCGAGTTCTCACTAAGGGGGTAGAATAAACCCTTCTCAATGGGAAGGACTTGGGCTGCTGAACATCTACTAAAACAGTAGCCAATTATCAGAACTTTGAAATGCATGTAAGAATTTGACGTTTTGGCACGTGATTTCTGATTATAGCATATTTTGTTAAAAAATAGACATTTTTTTGCTTGAGTTATAATTGATAGAGAAAAATCCTAGGCAAGTTGGTTGTTGAGTGACCAGTTATGTTTATTGTAGAGTAGGATGTTTGATCATGTATTCAGTCAATCGACATCACTACCCAAATCTTGATACTCAGATCCAAGAATAGTGCAGCAGGATGAGTCGTTTGGTCATGGTATAAAGTAGAATTTTCTTCTATTTCCCAGATCTAGAATATTTCAACAGTGGCAGAATCAGGTCAATCCTTGTGATATTGACAATGAACGGCAATCATCCACCGCCACCCTCAACAGTCTTCCACATTCGAACAAGCCCCAAACGGAGATCTTTACCAAAAACCGCTGACCGAAAGCCTCTTGAAATTTATAGAAAACTTTTTAAAGTACCGAAAACCTTTAATACAGGGAAATACATTGAAGAAATCGTAAGGGAGTCCAAACTTGAGGCCACTCCCTTCGACCCAGACACACGTATAAAGGATTGGCTGAAGAATCAGGGTAATGAGAGAGTCATGGAGGATTCTTTATCAATGATTGGACCAAAACAGAGAACCGACATGAAAAATGATTTTTTACCTGTAGTATCAAAAAAGATTGATAACCTCAATAAAATAAATCGACCAAATAATGCGATGGTAACAACTGGTACCATATCAGAGACTTCCAGTCGAAGCAATGATTCGGATGATGATCTGGCAGATATTCTGGAGAAGAAAATTTCTGAGCCTGATTCCGGCAAAAAGAGAGAATGCAGTTTCTATTGTAGTGCAAATAAAGTAATGAGTAGAGGAGTGCCAGTCAGTCCGTTTCTAAGCAACAGAAAACTAAAAAATTCTTGTCTCTTCGTCTCTCTAAGCTTCGAATGCTCTTTGCAAAAAGCTGGACATCACCACACGTTGGCGAATGAAGAGCCTCAAAATAAATGTGCTGCATTCTGGCGGGTAGAGAAAGAATGAAAAATCAGTGTACATCCAATAGTTGCAATAGGTGATCATTCAGATACTGCAATTCTATCATCACTGGAAAGAGACTAAATATCACTCGAATAATGTTTAAATAAAAAGTTCGACATGACTTAATCATTTTATCAAAACTGTGAAACTAAATCTGCAGAGGTGAATAAGTTTGAATTACTGCAAATTTATCCACTCTTAGATTAAGCTTAATGCTCAAAATACGTGATTTTCAAACATTGTTTCCAGAAATAATCATGCCAATATGTTTACATGGCGCTCTTCAGAGCGTTACGCCTAAGTACAATACCGTAAGTTCGTGAATTAGCCCCGTCTGTCAATTAACATCCCTTTAAGTCCCCACGTGAATCTCACCGTCAAAAAATCCTTGTTAGGGGACCGATTAGAAAAATATTTAGTAGAAATAAATTGTTTTGCAAATAGTCCACCCTTCTTGGTTGTAATATATACTTAAATCATAATTTTGGAATAGCTTTGTAATAAGCGTACTCTAATTAATGAATTTAGGAGTTGGAATTTTAGGTAGCCTTTATGATGAATTTAAATTTGTGACCAGGCGATGCTGCAAGATGTAGAGGAAATCAATCATAGGTATAATCAGCTAATTATAGCATTTGTTGCATTGTCAGATAATAGAGTTAGGTTAACTTAACGTCGTGTTTACAATGTGATCTTCATCAAGCAACGTGCTCTATCTCCTATCACATATTTGGGGTTGGGATAAAAATTTTCTTTGTTTCTGCTGTACACAAGAATCCTGATGTTTCCTTGAGCTCGTCTAATAAATTCTAAGATGCGAAATTATAAATAACCCGTATAAACGAAGCTATCTGAATTGTAAATATTCCTAGGCAAACGTCATACCGAACTCTTTGTAGCTTGTTGCTCTACTTCTATGAAGGTTGAAACAACAGGAGGCCAAAGAACATCGTGTAATCTTAAAGGCTTGTTCTTCTCGGACGTAAAGTCCTCTCTTTTATCATTTTGATATTCCTCAAATAGGCCCACGGTAGATTAATTCTCCAGGTAAAGTTTCTGCTTGAAAAGAATCCCTCGGGGCTTGAATCGAAGATTTACTGAGGATTGGAAGCAAGAGTCTCTACAAGGCCATATAGTGTCCTTAGCAACAGCTTTGCCAATGAAAACAGCGCTGATTTACAGGGCTAAATAGTAAATGACACGTCACTGAGCCTTAAGCTAGTGTTTTCCAAATCCTCCCAAGGAGAAAGTACCCCGAAGGGGGACATAAAGTTTGTTCTTGACCATTATAGTTTATTAAAAATTTCTGGGTTCTGTTGCAAGAGATTTTATAATGAAATTCAAGTCAGGGGAACTGTGTTTTAATGCTTCATCAAAGGGAGACAAAATCATTAAAAAGTTTTAGTAAAAATAAGCTGTTTGACTCTGTTTTTTAAAATAAAAATTAGCATATACAGGGATAAAAAAGAATCATTAGTTTAAAGAATATGCATGGATCAATTAGCAAATATTGACGGTCTCGTGTCAAAAAAAATTCTTATTCTCCCTAAGATAACGAGGCTCATAAATGCTCTAAAAATGTGAATAGATGAACATGCTTACAGTACCCATGAAATGTAAGAAGAAATTATCTGTTCAATACGTGCCGTAATGGGTCATGATAGTGCATGCATCGGATGCATTAGTCTCTGGAATTGAACAGAAATCTCATCGTAGTCAATGGATAAATATTCTGGAGATAAAACTATACTTTCACATTGACTAACTGCTGCAAGGCAGACTGCATCTCCAAACTTTAAAATGTTAAATTGATCATGATTATCCTATCTACAAGTCTTCTTGATAACAAGTTATCGTAAGATTCCAATAATTGTAATAAAAGAGTAAGATCATAAAATGAGTAAAGCAAAGTGACATCTTACACACTAGGTACGTAATAACGTTTGGGACAAAGACTAAGGTGAACTCTGACCTTAAAAATTCATAAAAGTTAGTAACGCTCCCGGAAACGTTGGGTGCCTTTTTCACAAGCTTACCTTTACTAACAACTTTAAATTCTCAATACCTTTCCTTTATCCAAATGCTTCTCTTATGTCCAAACGAGAAGCAAGATAAAATTGTCAAGTCTTTTCTCATGAGGATGCAAATGTCTACATTACAGTTGTCAAAAGTGTCCAAACTCGCGTCAGTATAAAACAAAAATGTAAATGAAATCTTTACTATTGTTCTCAAGTACGACAAACCATCGACCTACTCGTCCTACTGCAACATACAATATGTGTTACATTCAGCATCTTGATTTTGCAATTGTCAACTTAAATTTGCTCTTGTTGTTGTTGAAGTTGTAGATTTGTACACTTGAAAACCACGTAGAAATTTTAAATTTCAATGGAGTATTGGGTCTCAGGCACTTCTTTCGGTTGGATAATAATACAATCTTCTCTGAGTCAAATTTGCTTACAAATTCCAACATACTTCAATACCAAGGTTTCCTATGCAAATATGAAATTGGTGTTCTTTGCATTTCTGCATAAACGGCCTCTCAAATAGATACCTGTGCCATTTCTGCGCTGTTAACTGATTATTTTTGCAAAACAGATCCTGGTGCTCATTTTAAAAGCCCGCGTAGAAGTCTTTATTGCCATATTCTATTCTACATGAAGTGTCTCTTCTTCAAACAGATCTCAGCGTATTTTCTACAGAGTAACATAAGCAACTTTCAAAACAGGTAAAAATTTTAGGGGATTTTATGCAAAAGATACGTTTGGATTTCTTGTATCTGCATAAAGTAATCATTTTCTATAATAAATGTAAAAGTACATTTCAACAGAAACATGAGCTAGCAGAGATAAGAAATGTATGAATTTTTCAGAATCGAAGTACTCTCTCCCTTAAAGATCTGTTTTTACAGTATGATTTTCAAAGAAGAAAGAAGAAGTAGACGACCTTGCCATATCTGGCGATCCTTTCGAAGGTATAGAGGCATTTCAACATAGTATCGAT
>JAAAKL020008523.1:0-15850 GCA_010016065.2 Carybdea cf. marsupialis auct. non (Linnaeus, 1758)
GATTTCTTGTTTAATGTTTAGTATTTTGAAAATCAGTCTATGTATCATCCTTTGATCCGGAACTGCGCTCAGCTTGGCACAGCTGTTTTGGATTCTCTCTTGCTAGCTTAAATCACTGCATGAATACTGTTTGTTGATACAATGGTGCTCTCCTTGAGGATCGTTGCTACTGCCCTGTTTACATACATTGTACTTTCTTTTTGGTTGAGATCATTGCCACTAACAAAATGCTACAAGTGAGAGATTGATAACAAGCAGCACAGCAGGTTTCACAGCAGGAAGGAACTTCAGTTAGGCTTGCCACAATCACTTGATTGATAAATGAAGAAAAGGACCTGAAGTTATTGTAGAGATGCTACACTGTGATAGATGTGTTCATATATACAGTTAATAATAGTGGTATTTGACACAAGAAAGTCAAAATTAAGTGGAAGAATTCCTTATGGTTGAACAAATGACTTGTCTATTTTGTTGACATTCAACTGAGAACCAGATCATCCAGAAGCATTACCAAGCACAAATAAGTCCTTAAAATTTCATTTTGGTTTGAGAAAAGGGATAAAAAGGAGTCTCTAATTTTGTCAGGATTGTGATCATCTATCTCATAAATAACCCAAGAGGAACATTTGACCATTATATGCAAGGATAATATCTGCATGCAGTCAAGGCCCTGTATGTTTGTATCAAAACATGCATTGTTTGTCCGACCTTCGAGACTTGTTTCGGATGTTTCTTTCACTGACGAGATTCTTATTGGAAAAGAGGCCTCTTGCTCATAGTCAGCATGGAAAGGTTAATTGTAACATGATTGTTCCAATTTTTTATTCTTAAAATTCTTAAAGTTTTAATTGGGGTCGAGCCATTTTTATCCCTTACAAATTTAATGGCCCTACATAACTTCACCACAACATTCAAACTCGGTTAACAATTGTATTCCAATTAATTACTAGGAGCTGCAACCCCCATGGGGATCAAAAGCCTTTTTCAACTGGCTAGCAAATGTAATTTGTTTCTAACTGTGCGGCATGAAAAACCTCCAAGGCTGGTTCATACTTACTGAAGCTCTATATTGAACTCAACATAAGTCAACTGGAAACTCTTTCGTACAGAAGATTACAATGTCTCAAATTCAGATCATTTGCTTCACTTATGTCATGTGTGGACACACTATTTCTAGTAATTTAACTTTATTCTGCATTCATCATTTTCTACAGCAACTTGGGTTTGTAGGTACAGTAGGGACTTTGAAATAGAAATTGTACATTTTAACATTCTTCTACCTATATTCTATTATTGGCCTTTGTTTACTCAAATGTTTCAAGTAGGAATTTTTCAGCATATGGAAATTTACTATTGTACATTTTTACTCTCACACATATTTTATTGTTTAAATTATGATAAATGTCAGGGTAATAGACTGTACGATTGCCAGAGAAAGGAAAACTCAGAAAACATGCCTTAAGCAAGAGCCTACTTTAATGTTTTTATGCTATTTAAGTTGAAGATAGGTTTGGCCTAGCCTTACAGGATAGTGCAGGAACACCTTTAGCATGGGAAGTGACATCAGTGGCTCAGTCCTCCATTTGGGGAGTTTGAACCTTGATGGCATTATCACCCTCCTAACAATGGTATGACTCTCAAGACAGAGCATTTCGTCAGCATTTCATCAGACAGCAGCACAGTAGGCTGGGTATCCTATATTGAATGAGGTTTCTGACGATGAGATTTAATATGCTTACTGGGGCAACACTGTGTTGTCAAGATTGCATAATATTAGCATCCTTGAAAATAGAGAGTGATGGGTATTTAAGGAAAAGATACAAACTTATACTATAGGTTTTATGTCTTGTCATGGAACATTTAATCATAATAAACAGATTTCATCGTTATCTATAATGCAAGTGTGTGAATATTAAAATTAAGGGTTAAATGTTTTACAAAACAGGTTGAAAAATAGTTGTACAGTGATAGGAAGTCATATTGGCCTAGAGCAGAGCAAGCCAGTCTTTTAACAATAAAGATGTAATTTTTGGCTTTAAAGCTTTTATGATTAATTATCATAATTATGGTGGCTTGTCCACCCAGTTTCTCTACTAATGGTGAGATGTTTTGGCATAAAACAATGTCAAGAGTCATGAGGGTACAAGAAGTCCTCTAAACTTTCACAATAAAAAGCTGTGAACTGGATTCTATATGAAGGACATGAGAAAATGGCTACCAAAGCAAAACATGCATGGCTACTATTCATATGTATAGAATATTCACAAATTAAATACTTGTAATCACTGTCCTCTAGATATTTCCTCTATTATACTCTATGTGCAAATGGGGGTCTTTTATGAGATGCTATCAGTACTAGTTTAAACTATTAAGAGAGATGGTTTGGCAGGATAGTGACCCTAGGGCCTGAGCCCTAGCAGCATTTATAAAATTGAAAGTACATTAATGCCTAACTGATACTGTTTTGAGACATGTTTAATCAAGTTCTGGTAGTCAATGCAACTGGGCAATGGGTTTTGTTAGTTCTGATACTAGTATAAATAGAATAGGAATCACTTCCAAGGGTAAACTCTATCTGCCAGCACAACAATATCAGCTTAATCATGGCTTTGTCGACAATTGCCTGAAAAATCCCTTGCAGTCTAACTGGTTACCTTAAGTGATACATGGGATGCAATGCCTTGGTTGGGTCCTGGGTTCAAATCCCAGTGATGAATTTTCACTTTTCTCTAGTATCTCTTCAAACTTGATATTTTCAAATCCTCTTTTCTCTATAATCATTTAAGCCATGCTAGGACCCAACTGAAAATATTCAGGAAAACATATCATGGACCAAAGATGTGAATGCATTAACAAAGCTTACAACATGCAGTTATTTATAGATAAAGTCTAAATTATCAACAGTTGATAACAATCAAATAGATTTGCAGTGAAGAGGGCCTTAAGTATAAAAATACCAGTAAGAGAAAATGTATCACAAGTTGAGATTGTGAAAGTCACATTTGAACCAATTTTTTAAAAATGTTCACTGCATACAAAGCAATTGGAGTTACTCCATCAATTTAATAAGAATCTGAGCATACATATGGCTTCTCATACCTACTTCCCTGATATTTTAATCTCTCTGATAATAGTTGGAACAATGGCTAACTACAGCAATTTAGTCAAACACACAAGTTACTTCTTTGGTGAGGGGGTGGCATTCCCCTACCCCCAGTCCTAGAAAACATTGCTGGTACTTACCTATATCCAGGTCATCCTCCACAATGATAACACTGTCAACTCCACTGACACTAAATGCCTGTGCCAATGCCCACTTGTAATGTCGTGAGATTTTGTAATATCCCATAAAATGTCTCATGTGGGGTGGCACATCGGCGACATCACCTAAGTATGGATGTTTGAGATGTTTAACTTTCTTTCCGTAAGACTGAATCACTCCGGCTGTCGCAGTATGACCACAGTCTTGGCTGACCAAAATGGGCATATCTACACCACTTGGCTTATATTTAATCAACTTATCAAGGCACCGACCTACACTGGGTCTATCACATGCAATTACTAAGATAGCTGTCTTGAACTTCGATTTAAGAATTGCAGTCTCTGTTTTACTTTTTAATGTGTTGTCCGGCTCGGTAACGTGTTCAGTTGCTGGTATAACATTTGTCGTTGACTTATCTACAACTACCTTTGTCTCTTCATGCAATGTTACATCTTCAAACGTTGTACCTTTCGGTTTGGATGTTCCCAAAATAACATCAAGATCAACATCTCGTGTGTCCTTGGTGTCATACGGTGTATTGACAACTAAGTTGTGAAAAGACTGACTAAATTTGCTTAAAAGCAAGATGTTACCTACAAAAAATATCACTGCTAATCCAGTAACAACTAGCCATTGCCTCCTCAGGGAAAAGCAAATCATTTCGCAATCTCGACAAAACACTTGTCTAGTATAGTACAGTGCGTGCCACCTTTTGATCTCGTGCTTGTCCTTTGCTACAGCAATGCCTTCAGGCCTTGGCAAATCCTATGTGATCCACCGCAGACTCAGTGAAGTTACCAATTTCCTATGTTCACGTTAAAGGACTGTAACTGTATCAAGAACAATTAAACCTGCTAAACAAGTGCATTACTTGTCAATGCTTGGAACGTGGAATTTACGAGTCCACAGAAACTCGTAGCCTATCGCCCTTTCATCTCAATAGCTAGCCATTTAGCAATCCTTTCGTAGGATAAGGAAGCAATAAACTTTCGCTTTCTCCAGCTAGATTGCACACAGTTTATAAAAATGCATGCATAATAGGAGCAAAATGTCAGTTCCATGCCATCCCTTATCGACTGTCTGCCATTCATAAAACATTTATTTCGTGTTAAAAATGACTCGTCTTCGTAAACATAAACCTCGTATTGGGAGTGAGTAATAGCCTCGACTTTATAAATCTGCTGCCGGAACTTTGGACGAAAGACATCGAATTTTTCAGTGCACAACATTTCATATCATATATCCCAAATATGAGGATATTGTTGTTAGAGAAAAGCGAAAACGTTAGCCCTGTAATTCAAGCCTAGAAACCACGCAATAGCAGTGTGCTGCTCTACCAACTGAACTATGGTGACCTGGTGATAACTTACCGTAAATGCTCGATTTAGTGCCCGGGGCGTTTATTTTAAAATAAACTTTTACAGAGGGCTCATTAAACATGAAGTGCTTACGGCGCTGGCCCGGATCAAACTCAGGATCTCCGACACCGAAAACGAAGACTTTACCATTGCACTAAACAGTGCAATAGTAAAGTCGACAATCCGGGTAGTCGATCCCGAATTCTCACCACTACCAGCAACCTTACTTTATGTTTTGCTGTTAGCTTCATCAGTGCCATTTAATTTTTATATAAGTACTCAGGCATATATATATATATATATATATCATGCCACACCTTCCATACAAAAAGGCAATCCCTTATGGACAGGCCCTTAGACTGCGTAAAATTTGCTCTGAGGAAGAAGACTTTGATAGCAGATGCAATTATTTAGCCAAATGGCTCACGAACTGAGGCTACACTGAGCGTGTCATTTCAGAGCAGATCGGGAGAGCCAAATTAAGGGTTAGGTCTGCGTTAGTGGAGACACCCTGGGATAAGACTAAAAGTGTATCAAGTGAAAGATCAGTTTTACCTTACCATCCCGCCCTTAGTTCGAGAGTTCACAAAATCATTAAAGAGGATTTTAATATCCTTACGATTGATGAGGAACATAAAGCAATTTTTCCCGAGGTACCTATGGTGGTATTTAGGAATGCAAAAACACTAAAGGATAATCTAGTTAGAGCGCGACTGCAAGATAAAGAAGGCGATGGGGTAAAAGTGTGCAGAAAGTGCGGTGGTAAACAAAACTGCCATGTGTACAGTTATAACAGAAAGCACCACCATTACGAATAGAAGGGAGTCCAATAATTTTGAAATTAAACATGGACCACTCAACTGCAACACTAAGTCAGTTGTGTATCTTTTAAGCTGCAAGAAATGTAACATGCAGTACGAGGGTAGCACAACCACCGCTTTTTGACTGCGCTTTAACAATTACAAATGTCAGTACCGCAGATTCTGCAAGAAGCAAAAAAGGGGGGGGGGGGAGTGGACCAAAATAATACAGTTGTACCCCAAGCTAGTTTGTTCTTACATTTTAATGCCAATGGTCATTTGGGGATGGACGATTGCTCATTCCAACTCATTGATCAAGTGGAATCAGAGGTAACTTCGCGTAAAAAAGAATCATATTGGCAGTATCGCCTCAATGTATTCACCCCCAATGGTCTTAACGAGAGGGAAGTAAATACCCTAGGTTAGACTCGGTTTCAGAGCTCACACAAAGTTCATATGTTCAGGATGTAACGAGCATCCATATCTGAACCCAAAGGAGTGCTTTGCAAAATATCACACTAAGGAGTAATATTTACATGATTAGTGTACATAATACTTCTTATTTGTGGTGTTTTGAAAGCATTTCTCAGGTATTTACATGATATCAGTTTGACTTTACATTGACATTATTTTTCGTTTTTGTTCTGGATGAAGCGTACTTCCACTAGGTGACCCTTGGTCCACTTTTTTGAGAAATATCCTTACTAGTGACCTAAAAAGAGTTCCAATGAGGTCTTGTGTCTTTTTATAAGTTGTCTGGGACCAAAAAATATCAGTGACATCTGTGTTACAGCTGAAAGGTTTGTCAATCATGATCATGTTACTATTATTCAGTATATCATAGCTTACTCTTTGCATTATTTACACTTGTATCGTATGATGATTTTTTACTAACGCTGCTCTGCACCCAGCACACCCCTCTGCAACTCCACAGCAACACAGTATTGTTTATTTCTTGCATTTCAGCATCCTTATGACATCTACTTCAATTTAGAGCTTTTTTGTACGAGTCTTGCTTTTCATCTTCGCCCCCAGTCCGAGCCCCCAGATGCACGTTGACTAGGCCTGTAGTAAGGAACGCCATGAATACTGACCTACCTGAAAATGTTGTAATTGATCCACCGACGGACCCGATTCCATTGCCTAAAATTTGCGAATATCTGCACAAATTTAAAAGATTTTGGGTACGCAAATCTTGACGATGTGCCTTTGGCACTTATACCGCCATAAACATCTTGTCACAAATGTTATCAACTCTTAAGTGAGCCATTGAAAATATCGAGCAACGCCAGACTCTTGATATTGGGAGGTATTAAGGAAGGAACATCGACATATTCCAAGCGCTGCAGCGCATGCGGTCAATGTTATCGGTACCAGGAGTATAATGCTGAAATTCACAACTTCAATGATACTTTTCTGATCAGTATTTATCTTCTGCAGACTTCATCAGGGAAGGCATGAGGAAACATACCGCTGTAGGTACCGTTGCTCAAATCGACCAAAGTTCCAAAAGTTGACTAATCATGTGACCGGAAAGTTCCAAAAGTGTTCCAAAAGTTACGTCTTCTCATTAGCCAAGGGACCTTATGTTCAAAAAATTGACCAATTGCAGATGGCGATGGGTTCCAAAAGTACGGCTCTCTCATAGGATAGCATTTGTTTACTCGTCCTAGCTGTCAATCTTTACTGCGGTAATGGCGGAGATGCGGCGAAAATGTTTACAGGGAAATGATGATAAACCTTCATTATGCCGATAGCCTTCTTACTTTTTATGCAAGTGTGTATCGTCAACATGCAAAGAATAGATTATTAATAATAGATATGACCCAACGTGGAGTGTACAATAATGTATGCCTTCACTCCTCTGCATTTAAGAGTGCTGTGAACTTGCAAGGCATATGCGCTTCTCGTTTTATTTCTACAGTTATTTCAAGGACAGTTAACATAGTTTCCAATCACAGGGAAGTAAAAGTATGCTAATGACGTTTACCGATCCCCACAGGAATTGTGCAATAAGTATTAATGTGTCGTGTGTTAAGACTCAAGTACGTCATAGATCAAAGTTATGGTTCATGTTTGTGCCCTGAACGAAAGTGTCTCTGTGAGTACGTATTCATGATTGCTGTTTAATTTTCTCATCCGAGAACCCTACGAAAGTAAGTAGGAAATATTGCCACACGATGACACAGGTAAGATAGTTTGAACTATTCACAGTACATTGTTCTTCGAGTTTTAACGTGTTCTTACATGATTACTTCGAGTTTTAACGTGATTACTTTTACTACTGCTTTCGCGTTACAAGTTTGAAGTGAAGTCTTCATTGCTTTCAAAACAGTATTTCCATTATCAGTGACTTATTTGGGTATTTCATATTTTACAAACAATTGATCGTTGTTTTGCTTCCTTTTCGTAGGTATTGCAATCGCTTCCTGTACATAATTGTTCGTTACTTCTATCTGCATCACAAAGATACGTGGTTCAATATGTCGTCAGGGTAAGGATCTTCACGTGTCACGTTATTTCTTTAATATAATATGTGATTACTATTAACACCCGTTTTTTTGTACACTTTTAGTGGGTACTTTTCTACATGTTGTTATCGTGTAAACTAAGACATTAAAGTTGTTTAAAATCTGCGAGACTATTTCTGAATGTAACGATGGATTAGGATACCGTGGGTACACTTTACTTGTGTATGTACCTATGTATTGATATGTTTCTATCTTATTTCTTAAAGGGAACTGAGATTCCCAAGATCTAAGGACGGTAGGCTCCATTTTGGGGAAACAAATGAGGCAAAGGAATGGAAGAAGAGAGCCGCAACTTCAGCAGTCTATCGTGCCCTAGGGCCAGGAGAAGTAAGAAAGAATGCACTTTAGCTGTCAGAAGGAGCTACAGATAAGCTTTGTCTCCTATCGAACTACACTGTCCAGTTTGGAGTTTATAGAGGGAAGACATTCGAGTGGGTTGTTGAAAATAGTCTAGGCTACTCCGCCGGGCTTGTATGTGATATGAATATGGAGTCAGAAAGTGGATAACCTCTGAGTATCAATAAGCATGCCTTCAAAAGAAACTTATTGTCTTTTGATGATGGGATAGAAGCTGTCCAACTGAAGAGGGAGGAGAAGAGAAAAAAACCTATCAGTGAAGCCTTTAGTTTCAACCCTGGTTCATAGTTCCAAAGTTTCAAAGGAAAGTCTAACTTTAAAGCTGAAGTCGAAGCAGCTGTTGCCTAAAACTGTACATAAAGGTAAGTTCTGTACTGTAATGAGCATTATGATTTAGACTGACATTTGTTTAATGAAATGATTACTGGATGTATATTATGCCTATTCATATAATATATGTTTCAATTTTTAGTTCCCTACTATAACTTTGACAAATTTTCTCTTTCTAGATAAATACTCTTCTGATATTTCTGATGAACAGCTTTTAGCTCATGCCACTTCTTTCGAGAACAGCCCTTCCTCAACTACTGCCTCTTTTGATGGAAGTGGTAAGTGGTAAGTGTCTTGGAGTCTACTTAATTTCTTACATCTTGTTAACCACCTGCATAATCAGGCAGTTTAATGCCCCTTTCTCTAAATTTTGAGATTTATCACCCACTTTTTCAAATGTCATTTTTCCAATACGAATTGCTCGAAAGTCTTCAATTTGTAAAGTAGGTCTTACCTGATGGTTGGAAAAGTACCTTGCCACCTCAAGATCATAATTTGGTGTCTCGTGCTCTATTTAAAACAAACTTAAAAGCAAAGCCATAGATGACCAAAAGTGAGTAGATATTTCGCACGACCTCCCCTTTTGCAGATGCAATGGAAGCTCCTTGATATTTCTCTCCTATGTCCAAAGTCCAATTGTAACAAAGATAAGGGACCTACTAGTACTGGACTTTATCCCTGCATCGGGCAAGTGCTTGATAAAGAGGGCTTCTACAGCTTGGCTGGAGAATATTTGAAGTGCAACAAATGCAAGTCGAGGTTCATTAGCTGGAGTGCCAACATGGTTAACCAGTCGGATACTGAGCATAGACTGCTAATCCCTGCTCTTCTAACATACCAGTATGCCTGTGATAACCGGGTTGTAACACCTCTGCAACAGCGAGGGCTTGGTAACAGTTCATCTCAAATCCAAACACAGTAAGGTGAGGCATTTTATATATTGAGTGACTTTTTATTGTTGACAAGATAAAAGAGACCTTTTTTGTCAAGCTTCATCATGTTTGCAAAAGTGTCACTAAAATTTTTTCCCATTATGTACAGAATTGGTTACGTTTTTCAGTTCAATACTTCGGAGACTGCAAAGGCTTTTCAAGTGGCAAAGATACGTACGATTCGGAGGAAACACCCAGCATGCCAGTCTTTCCCCAGCCAAATTGGGTTTTGCTACTGTGTATAGTAAGGATGTATGGGGCATGATTGGTGAAGTCAAGGTGCGACTTGGTCACTATTCCGTATCATAGCATCTTATCAAAAAAGTTTATTAAGTCACAAGGTATCTGGTTCCTTAGGTATCGTTTCAGCATGTTCGAGCTACTTCCATCTGCATAAATAACCAGCATCCCTAGTTTTGTTTTAGAAAGTTTGGTAAAGTTATACTCTACGTCTGTCGTATCGATTTAGCCAAGAAGTGGACCCAATCGTACAAACTGTGTTGTTGTTTCAAGTATGCCCCAGCCGCTTGCCATTCTTACAACGAAAAACGGGGGAAGACTGGTAAACGAAGTTATGGCACAGATCGCAGCCCTAACTGCCAAGTTTAAAGAACTCCAACGACGTCTGGAAGAAGAACGACAAGATCGCATGCATGGAGTCCTCCGGAAAGCCGCTCCTGAAGTCGACAAACAGTTCCTCCTGGCCTTCTGGGCACCAACATCTTAGCTCAAGTCCCAAGGTTCCAATCACTGCTAGGCCAAAGACATCAGGCTGCAGTGCTGACTATCGCCAGCTTAACAGCAAAACATGACGTGATGGCTACCAACAGCCAAAGATCGAGGAACCACTTGATGCCCTTGGGGGTGCTCAGTTTTTCTCAACTATTGATCTTGCCTCTGCATACAGTCAGGTGGAAGTGGATCCTCGTGATGGGCACAAAACTGCTTTCACCACACCTATTGGCCCACACCCACAGAATGCCATTTGGAGTTATCAATGGACCAGCAATCTTCAAAACGCTAATGCAAGGGATTTTCCGTGAAGAAATACCAAGCAGTCTCCTGGTTTACTGGGATGACCTGGTGGTTTATCCCAAAACACTTCCTGATCACATTGCCAACCTTGAAAAGGTCTTCCAGAAGCTACAGGACCACGGACTGAAAGTAGAGACCAAAAAGTGTCACCTAGTTAAAAAAGAAGTACACTACTTAGGACACATTGTGTCAGCAGATGGTATAGCTACAGATCCTGCAAAGGTTGAAGCTGTGAAGAACTGGCCTACCCCGATGAGACTCAAAGACGATCATTTTTGGGTTTTGCCAGCTACTACAGACGATTTGATTCAGGCTTTCCAAGCCTTGCGCCCCCCCCCCCCCTCCCACAAGCTTGTGACAAAGATTGCTGATGGTCAGAAGAATACGCCAAAGTCAAAGCCCATAGAATCTCAGTGGGTTGAAGAGTGTCAGGTCGCATTTGATTTCTTAAAGACTGCGCTTACTACTCCCCCAGTTTTGGCATACCCTGATCACAATTTGCCATTTACTTTGGAGGTGGATGCATCCAATAGTGCACTGGGGGCAGTTTTTAGCCACGAAAAAGATGGACTAATGCATGTGATCTGTCATATCGTGATCTCAATGCTATTATTAGAAAATAGGCAAATGTAGATGACACAAAAATGATGATTAAGGTACATATCTTACAGGCGGATGGTGCAATAGCATGATGCACTGATGGTGCAATAGTATGATACACTGATGGTGCAATAATTTGCATATACATACCTTGTATGATTGTTGTAAGTTCAGGTGAGTACGAGATTAATAGAACAAAGGAGTAAATTTGATAACGTGTGTTCCATTGCCTACTCGGTACCTGGTCTCTGCTAGAACTATACTGCGCTATTAAGAGCGTTTGTCTAGTACATAAAATGATCGCCTATGCCAGCAGAGGACTACGAGGCCCAGAGAAAAAGATGGACTACTACTCCTCTCGCAAGTTAAAACTCTTGGCACTCAAATGGGGAGATACAGACAAGTTTTGGGCTCTCAGCTCACAGTCTACACGGACAATAACCCTCTCACGTAACTCCTGTCCAAGTGTCAGCTGAAGGCAGTGGAACAAAGATGGGTGGCAGAGCTTGCTAACTTCAATTTCGAGATAAAATACAAGCCAGGGAAGACCAACAAAATTTGCTGATGCCCTTAGCAGAATACCTGAAGCTGAAGTCTCACATATCTCAACAAATGATGCACACCCCAGTCATGTACAGATGACAGTGATTCGCGATGAATTACACCAAGTAGCCCTGGAACCAGCTATCTGCACTGTGGAAGAAACTTTGCACACACAAGGAGTGGCCACATCACTACCAGTCTGGGACAAACTGGACTTTGCCAAACTACAGCAAGATGATCCTGCAATCAATCGCATACTCCATTTCCTGCGCTTAGGAGATCACCCAACAAGAAATTAACAATTTCTAGACACAAAGGATACAAGGCAACTCTTTCGCTACTGCGCCAAATTATGAGAGAAAGATGGTCTCTTGTATAAAAGGTTCAAGCACCAAGCTGAATAAATACTGTTGTTGGTGGTACCAGAAGTAAAGCGAGGTGAAATCTTACAAGTAGTCCATGACAAGGGAGGTCACCAGGGACCAGAAAGACCAAAGTTGCTGCTGTTAGCGAGGTCTTGGTTGCCATGTGTGGAAACTGACATCAGGCTTTTGATTTCACGATGTGAGCAGTGTGACCTGGTCAAAGGTCCCTACTAACGACAAAGATTCCAATAGGTCATCTCCTCGCAACACAACCATTAGAAGTGTTAGCAGTTGACTTTACTGTGCTAGAACCTGCAAAGAATGGTGTGGAAAATGTACTAGTAATGACAGATGTCTTCACAAAGCTGCCAGTGACAATCCCTACTAGAGATCAAAAGGCAGATACTGTAGCAAAATGTCTCATCAAAGATTGGTTTCTAGTATGGATCCCCAAGAAGGATCCGCAGTGACAAAGGAAGATCATTTGAAGCGTACATGGTACATAAACTGTGCAAGCTGTATGGCATTCACAAGTTAAAAACAACAACATACCATCCAGAAGGAATGCCAAGTGTGAACGCTTCAACAGCACATTGCACGATGTACTAAGAACACTCGGTGAAGAAAAAAAACAAAGTTGGTCATCTCATATCAAAGACATCTGCTATATATACAATGCCACTCCACACACCAGCACTGGACACTCTCCATATTTCCTTATGTTTGGTCGTGATGCGAGACTCCCAATTGACATTTTACGTGGCCAATTGCAAAAAGACAAACAAGAAGATCAGTCATAGATCTCACTCCACCAGCAGCGACTTCTTCTTGCTTACCAGTAAGCAAATGACCGACTGCAGGTAGCAGCAAAAGCACGGAGGTATGATTGGGACAGATCCATCTCCCACAGCTATCATCCGGGACATGTGTGTTCTAACGACAAAGAAACATTCTAAGTCGACAAAAGACACAAGATCGATGGATGAACAGCATGTTTTGTGTCATAGAACACAAAGGGGGCAATCTGTACCTCGTCACACCCATGGATGGAGAGGGGAAACCAAAGATTGTGAATCGTGCAGAAATACAAGTGTGTCCATTCCCACCACATATTGCTGAAGATCAGGTTCATAAAGAAAATCAGTCCCTCAATTACACAGAGGTCTCAAATGAGTCAAGCCGAAGTTCGGATTCAGACAGTGATGAAAATTGTGCAAATATGGATCCTGGTATGATAATCCAACTCCAGCAACCGGCTAATGGAAGCAGCCGAGCCTTGCTACCAGCAGCAGGCAATCAGAGAAGACCTATTGTACCTTTCAGACGTTCTACAAGGATAACTGCAGGACAACACAGCAACATATTTCATGAGCCCAAATCTGCTGTTCGATCTAGTATAACATAGCAATAGCACTATCAAATGTGCTGCATAAAAGACTGTAACTCATGGACTGTCAAAATTTTCAATTGTCTTTTGATAATTTGAAAATGATATAGATTGGTCGTCCAAACAGTGTGCTGGAGGACGAGGCAAATAAATAAGTAGAGGTGTATCTGTTGTATTCTAAGATTAAGTTGGTAAAGTCCAAATCCTTTAGTAATTTAGTAAAGTCCCGCCGGAATGATTGATGGAGTCAAGGTGTGACATGGTCACTATTCCGTATCACAGCATCTTATCAGAATAGAATAGTTATCAGAAAGTCACAAGGTATCTCGTTGCTTAGGTATCGTTTCAGCATGTTCGAGCTGAAACGAAAACTATTACTGACGACTTAGCATTTTCGCATGCTACTAGAAACCCATGGGCATAGCCAGTAGTTTCCGTTTCCCACACATTTCGCATACTATGTTGCTGTTTCATTATTGGTATAAAAAAAATCGCAATACTTATCGATATTTCAACCACGCAATTGGAACTTGCTTCTGTATAAATAACGAGCATCGCTAGTTTTATTTTAGAAAGTTTGGTAAAGTTATACTCTACGTCTGTCGTATCGATTAAGCCAAGAATCTACACTGTTCGCGCCACGATCGCCAATATTTCGTCTAACTATCTCTATGTTGAACACTCGCCCAATAACTCTTGCATAATGAGATTTCTTCCTCTATATGTAACATTCTGATTTTGAACAATCTTTCGTAGTAAATATACTTAATTTGTAATTATTAATCTTTTATCTACCAGGTAGTTAAAAAGTTGGCTGGAAAGAGTATGGGCACAGTATTATGGATGACAACCAACACGGACAGATTTTAAACAATGTACTAACCTCTGGTGAAGGTGTTGATTTGAGTACGCTTATCAATGGAATCATTCATCGTTATGAACAGTTTGACACGCCTCCTCCTGACATGCTGTATGTGAATCGAGACTGTTGTGGCAAGCACCCATTATCAAACCTATTTGCTAAGTGGGACACGTTGATCATTAGATCAGGTATTAGGTACTTCATGAGGAGAATTGCAACTGCTTGCAATACTGATGCACAGCAGTTGTATCCAGTTTTTATGAAACGCTTGTCCCGTTGCATCTTTGAATGGAGCTGGACTTGAGCTGGACCAGAATTTGAGGACTTGGAGCATTTTAAAGAGGCCAAAAAGGGGGAAATGATGTAAAGGGGCCTGTACAGAAATGGAAAATATTGATATAATACGGTCTATCTCAAAGAGGCCTCTCCATTGTCGTAGGAGGACCGGAGTGTCAGAGGCAACAATGTCTCTGATAGAGGAAATCATTACCACAGGAGATGCAGGCAAAGATAAGCATGGATTTCCTTTGCTTGATGCAGACAGGGTCTAGCAGATATGGGATACCCAAAAGAAACAAGTACCTTGCCTCCAAGATCCAGAGGGATTCTCCCTATTCACAGTGGTTTCTCATGTGAATAAAGGAGGTGTGTAGGTACCTGTTTAGCGCACGAGGCTCAACGTCTTTAGAATCCTTTCATCTCCATCTGAACAGGTTCGGCCCAGGTCAGTGGCTTACACAGTAATCGTAA
Source organism: Carybdea cf. marsupialis auct. non (Linnaeus, 1758) (assembly GCA_010016065.2). Classification (NCBI taxonomy): domain Eukaryota; kingdom Metazoa; phylum Cnidaria; class Cubozoa; order Carybdeida; family Carybdeidae; genus Carybdea; species Carybdea cf. marsupialis auct. non (Linnaeus, 1758). The sequence continues at coordinate 15,113 of JAAAKL020008523.1, forward strand.
GTGGTTTTATAAATGTATATTTCTAGATCTATTTATGTATGTATATATTAGATTGACATCAATATAATTTGTGATGTCCATATCCATATTATGTTTATGTTTATTATTTTCCACAGATATCTGTGATATTAATTTATGTTGTCTAATGGTTTGTGCTTTTTGTGGTCCTCTAATATTAGGTTATTGAGCTCTAGTGTGGTATTGTCTGGAGATTAGGGAGCTTAAAGTATTGCTATAAATTGAGAAATCTACCAATGATAATTATGCAGCATTTTATCATTTCTATGCTTTATCATAAGTACAAGTGGCAATGACAAGCATTTTCAAGTATACCTGTTAGAAGGCCTTGCATGCTGGAATCAAGATAGGGCAAAACAGGTAACTGGTAGCAGTGGTCCAGCACTTGCAACTTGCAGTTATTTCTTGAGAACAGCTGCCAACCAGCTCAGTTTATCTGTGTCGAAACCTTCACTGAACCTCGACAGTACACGGGTAAGTGCCATTTGCAATCAGTTTTACCTTTCTTAAATCTTCCCTCGATGACATGCTGCATATTGATATGCCAGTAACTGTCATATCGTCACAATGTTGTAATGTTTATGTTTTGACGTCATACCTGTGTTTCTTAATCTTATATATATATATATATACAATGTATGATTTCTATTATTACAATTTCTGACGTAAATATTTAGTTCGAAAACCTTCACATTGCACAATTACCAAGATTAAGAGAGA
>JAAAKL020008524.1:0-10850 GCA_010016065.2 Carybdea cf. marsupialis auct. non (Linnaeus, 1758)
AGATTGTCATCCGAAAAGGAAAAGTAACCCGTTCCTAGAAGTGGCTTTGGCCTTGATCAGGGTGAATACAATAAAAAAAATTTTTAAAAATTAGCAGCTTGGTAGTATTTATATAATTTGCTGACTGCATGCAGGTACGCCCCGGGATTATTAGAGCTCACCTATTTGCAGACACAACTATGGCTCTTAACACAACCCAAAATATGTACGCGCATAGCTGAGGCTGGTGAAGTGTAAAAATATCCCAGTTATGTCAGTATGTCAGTTGCGAGCCCCCCCCCCCCAAGTTGGTATAAGTGCTCCGTGCCCCGATAGAACCCTATAAAATATCTCAGGACGAATATCAGCCATGAATTCATACTAGGGATGTCGCGGTAAATATTTTGCAGAATCATTGTACGGCAATGATTTTCTTGCCATCTATGCGGTTGACGAATCCGGGTATGTAAATACGCAGGTAGAGCGAAATAAAACATTCTAACTGAATGCTGATACATATATTCAAGTATTCGCGGGCTTGCTTTTGCTAACATGAAATAGAAATTAGGGCTCAAGGTTAAACTTCTCTCAAATACTCGAAGGCAAGCAGGTGGGTCTAGGGAGTTGACCCGGATATCAGGTTTTGGAAGGGAATAACGTACAGGCTGGAAAAACCATTCATGATACCTATGTCATAGGTTCCTGAATTACAGTTGCTGGGGTTGAATAAACAGGATCGTTCACTGACAACCTTTAACTACATGTTATATTTTCTTACGTAGGAAAGAGTTCAAGGGTTGGTTATCAAGAGAACTTACAAAAAGCACTTACGCTAACCCAAGGATCTGGAAATGATGCAAAGAAGTTTACAGCTCTGAAAAGTGGCAAAGACGCACGTAACGCGGAAGGGCTTAATGTTCAAGCTAGCGGTGTCGATAATTCCGTGAATGATATATCAGCGCATTTTAGGCACATAAAGCGCCGGGAGACAGGATTTCCACGAAATGAATCATCAAAAGTACCTGAAAATCAGGACGTTAAGGTAGCAGTCAGTAAATCTTCAGAGCAGCAGACTCAAGGATACGCCGAAACGAAGAAACGGCAAGGGGATAAAGTGATAATAAAAGATGATAGTAAAGGGCACATGGTAAAGTTAACTGGAAGGGGTAAAGAACAGTCGAAAACCAACTCTAATAACTTTCATGTCGGCGGTGACATGAGTCTGCCTAAGCACTCCAGCACTACTGTTGGGCTCGACAGTACCAAATCTACGAAGATGGATACGCAAGCAGACTACTTAAAAACGGAGAGAGACCTAGGTAGAAATAACCGGGGTGAGAAAGCACTAAATGTGGACGTTGAACAAGGTACATCGTTGTCTGGTAGCGATCAAAAAGATGCTGGTGATGATTTGGAAGGTGGAATGGGATCAGGATGTGACGAATGCGGGCTTAACTTGCGAACATACATCAAAAACGTGGTAAGCAATTAAATTTAGGGACTCAACTTGTGTGTTGTTTTTTAATGTTATTTAATTCTGATAGCAGATCTATGAAAGAAACCATTAAGTCGTGCAAGTTCTTTACAAGAAAAATCTACCCTAAAATCGACCGCCGGGATATTTAAAAGTGCCCAAAACGGTAGATATCAGCTGATCGTAGATTTCGGAAAAAATAAGAGAAGCATTAGTCAGTTGGCGATGCCTTTTCCCATTGGTTTTTAATCGTGACCACCTAATGCTTGGCTCTCTGTTTACTGTTGGGTAAGCGGTAGGAGTTTTAATGATAGTAACAGAAGAATCATTTGTGTTATTTTTTCATATTCAATATTAAATACATACAGCTTCCGTTTGAACAGTAATGCGTGTGTAGTGGGAGACGTAGCCAGTGCGATTGTCCCCGATTCTTGGCCCAGCAAAGGAATAATTTATTTTCTACTTGACGTTTCGTACCACACCCCGCCCCCTGCTTCTGCCATATTAATGAGTATCCACCCACAACAGAGCTCTGATTTGGTACTAGTTTAATGGTATTCTAAGCTACAGTCCGGCAAACAAACTTTTATTTTGAAACAATATCAGGAGATCAGGAGGTCTTGTTTGACACACGATGTTTCGAAATTTTTCCTATGCAACAGGTAAAAGACACGCAGATGTCCATGACGAAAGCAACACCCAAAGCAAGCAGTTCCTGGCTACCAACATGCAGATGTCGGAACGTCACGACAGATTGGAACACAACGTACAACATTGGAATTAGCAAGTTCTTAGAAAGTCATACAATCAAGTGCAGTGATAATGAATTTCTTCAATCGATAGTCTTTCGCGGAAATCGAGACGAATTTTTCCCGCTTTATAGATACGAGTTTCGCTGTTGTCGAATATTAAACACCCATGAGTAGGGGCATGGAAGACTAGAACCCTTGCAGTCAATAGCTCATACACACAACGTGGCAACATGGAGAGTTTCTTTGCACGAGTCGTACGCAGATTAACAGTGCGCCGATATCAATGATCCCTCAACATCGGGAACAGTAGATGAATGGTATTCTCCAGAGCTGCGACAGTAACAAGCGTTCAGAAGATGGAGAAAGGGACCGTTCTACTTTGTCAACGAAGGTGAAACCGAGAATGTAGAATAGGCTACAAAGCCGTAATGAGATACGCTACACTCTCATGGTTAGGATTATGCAGGCCAACGTAGAAAACGGGGCAAGTAAGATCGTATTTGGTGTAATCGATGGGTTTTGCTTGCCAATGACTGTGTTATGGACAACTTCCAACAGTAGCAAAGGTGGCATATACAAATCCTCGGCTACTTGATGTTTAAAATAGTAGGATTTGCAATAACGCCACCTGAATACACAAGACAATTATGATATTAACAGAAGGTCAGCCCATTTGTAAAAATGTTTTCCTACATTAGCTAGTACTTAGCTTAACATCTTAGTTAACGATCTGTTATTTCCAGCTTCTTCATGTTCAAGTAAACTGCGAAGAAAGGCAACAAAATTCTTTTCATTAGGTCACTATATTAACGATATTGTTTTAAATTGCCTTGATAACTTTCGAAGCCATGTAATCATTGGCATCAACTTTTTCAATGTTCAGTCTAAGTACTACTTTCAAGACTACCCTGTAACCATAGTTATCACCGCAGGTATTCTGCAACAACGGTGTTAAGTATTGCGAAGGAATTGATAGCCAGTACACTATTGCCCAGTGTTCATCCCCATGTATAATTTTGCAGGGATTACTCTTCTACCGACGTTATATGGATTTTCTGGTTAGGACAGACAAATGGCAAGCTCAGATACGATCATTTATAAGACAAACGTGGTTATTTCATCTGACAAAGTCAGCGTAGTCAAGGGATAGTCGCCATTTTGTTGTACTGGTAGGAAGGCCTTGCTAAGGAAGGTGTTAAATTAACTCAGTAAAGCAGACTGCAAACTGTTCAAGTCGCTAATAGTTATCCGTGTGTTAGCTAACCAAGAGAGGCAATGGAAACCTGCATGGTCAATGGGATTGCTGCCTGGAGTTTACTGTATAAATGTATAGTATTACAAGCGTGGAATGATATGTATGCAAGTGCATGATTTCGCTATTTAAGGCTATTTGTAGTGACCTAGATCAGTTCCTTGTATAGTATAATGACAAAAACCTTGTAAAAAGATGTCAGAAAATGTCTACTCACCCTTAAGTTTATTATCTAAAAGACCCATCTAATCAAATTTCAAGATGAAGGGTTTCCTGCGTATCAGAAATTGTGTCATGTTGTCAGTAAAGCTCATCATAAACATTTCTACTGGTGAGTGTGTAACGTTAACGACGCATGCGCGAAGGTTCAAATGGAGAAGAAGCGCTGAATCACGTTTACCGAGCTTTTAGCCGGTAGAAGCCCATATAATCTTTAATGCCTATGTTGAGGCATTAAAAGAAGCGTCAGTCTGCATCACGAGGAAGCATGGTGACACACCATGGGAATATGTCAGACGTATTTGCTAGCATGAAATAAGTTCATGTTATTCACATTCTTCTGATGTTGGCTTCCATTATGTAATTATACATGATTATGATAACCCCTATAATTGATTTAAATGTTAAATAAAGCACCCCTCCTTCCTGATCAAAGCGATAGTAGACTATATTACCAAGAATTGGGGCAGGATGGGGGATCTTTTAAATAGTGGAACTAGATTCGACGCAGAACGCAACTGAAATTTTTTATTGATGACAAGTTGCGTTTCCCATATCTAACAAAAGTCACAGAATGCTCTTTTCCATTTGCTACAAAACTTTGATATGCATGAATGATAATGCCCTTCCTTTCTGCAATGAGGCACGAGTGTCTTGGGGAATTCCAAATAACCTTTGATTACAGAATGCGTTCAACAGTTGAGTATACATTGTGATGATGATGACAAGGACGCTCTGATAATCAGGTGCTCATTAGAGGGGGTAGGGGGAGGAAGTGAAAGACATGGAAAGTGGCAAAGTAAAGGCACCACAAAAGGAAACCTATCTTAGTAAATTCGGCTTGAGCGATGAAAGTCCATACTAGTCCATAAAATCACAAGCGCAGGCTTCCTCTTCGTTTGCTGTTGAATTGCCTGTCTTTTGCCAATCGCCCGGGTACCTGCTTGAATATCACCGTTCGTTTCAACGTTCAAGAATGTTATATCTACCAGATCGGTTTCTGGATCACGTATTGGACCTGCAGTTAACACAATACCATAACCACTGATGCAGTAAGACATTTACTTTGTTTCTAAAACGAGTGCGGACTAGATTTTTACTTCAGTAGCTTCCTTCAGTTTAGTCTCCAACAAATAATTAACTGTGTCTACCGAATGTAGAACCTTTAACACAGATTAAACCCCACTGTGCCCCAATGACTGTGGTTGCAACAATGATTCTTTCTCTGGAAATGTTTTGTAGATCTCTCAGTCATTTATCTTCAACTTGGGACTCTTCAACTGAATCTAGCGGTTTTTTATATCTCCCTCAATATATACTGGGCGTCAACGTGCAGCCTCTTCACTCATACAATGCGCTTCCCATTCTCAAATCTATTTGAACTGCGTGGCCAGCAACTGTACGTCTGTCTTTCTATGTAACTTTTAATTCTCAACCAGAATTACATCGCGCTTCACAGACTTTGTAATTGCCCTGTCCTTCTTCGTCTGCGCTTCCGTCACTTCGGGCGTAAATTTCTTCCGAACTTTCCTCTCTGCCATTTTACTCCCCTTAATAATCTTGCGGTACTTTCTCCACCTTTCCACGAAATCTTCCTGTCTCGTTGCTTTGATTTACGATACTACAAAATTGTGCCGTCCCTTTGACTCCAACTCGTTGTAGAGTTTCAAATAACTCTCTAGCTTTGATTTACGTATAACTGTTGGTCTCGCAAGAAGATCTACTTCCTTTCTGTGCTATAATCGTCGGAGCCTGTCTTATTTCTTTATTGTCAGCCTTTTCCTGTTAACACATTCCTCCATAATTTTATTCCAGTCACATTTCGCAGGGTCACTGAGTACCAAAATCACAAGCAAAGTATCCTCTTCGTTTGCTGTTGAATTACCTGTTTTTTGGCCAATCGCCTGGGTACCTGCTCGAATATCACCGTTCGTTTCTTCTAGACTTCATTTTCTCTATCTTGCATAACTTCGGCACACTATTCTATGAGTTTGGCTTTACTGAATATGCATCTTGGACAACGCATTATCTTTCTAAATTGTAGATAAAAACTGAATTCTCATGATCCTATTGGATGATAATATCCTGGAACTAATGTTCATGATTTGTATATGTTAAGTATAAATATCACTGTGGATGTCTAGAAGTCATTTTAACAGGCAAATAAAGTGCTTCGCCGAAAGCAACACATCATCATTAAAGCGTGTCATCCCTTGTAACAACTGATTTCGTCACTTTTTTAGCGATTACCTTACAAATATGGGAGGTTTAGAACATTGGCAACTTGTTACGCCCCTGGATAGCTCCTTTAATGACTACACCCGGCATAAGTGACGGTGATTAAGTAACGACCACGTTGATTTGCATCATTAACACAAAAAACTTGGTTCAAGATCGCGTTCTTAACCGATCGATTCGTTAACGTGAGATTTGTGTCTTAAGATAGTCAGTGATTCCTACAACTAGTTTTGGGGAGGGCGTTCATCAATAATACTGTGTTTATGAACAGTTAACTCAATTTTTATATGGATGTTTTCCGTATTCTGTGCTAGGTCATGCTATATGTTAATGTGGTTTTAAGTTGCAAAAAAAGAAAATTACATTGGGCTGGAACTGATTATTGGTTGTCACTTCTATGTTTATCGCATGTACGAAACATTGTAAAGAGGGCGGACCAAACTACGTGTGAACAGTGCATAACACGGTTCTTTCAGGTTAGCGATTTAGCCTCGATCTGGCAGCAGTCTCGCAAAAGTACGTCATCTGAAGTTTCAATGATAGGGCTAAAAATTCAGATAAGGAGAGACCACGCCTGAAAAAGTCGACTTCTCCTCATTTGCTGTTGACGAACTTCGTAACTATTTCAAGCAACGTGGAGTTTCGTACTCAGGATACCCGAAGTCAACACTCATATATTTTATGTGAATCAGCATAAGACTCATTGACTTTAACCGGAAGAACCGGCTGTGAAGAAAACAACCCTACATTTCGTATGTAGCCTCTCTATCAAAGGAAGTGAAAACGACGGCTCTTCTAACTTGAAAGAACCATATCGCATTAAACCTTACACTAAAGAGACATAAAAAATTGGAGGAGAAAGGTTTGCACAGAGAGTACCAAGTAAAAGAGCTGTAAATCTGCCTTTCCTCCTCCTTTGAGAGAACATGTGCTCATCCCAAATAGAAAATATCCAAAGATTACAACTTTGTTGGTCGTGACGTACTTCACATGCATCTTGAGTTGATCATCTCGCAGCACTCATCGCAGAAATTTATGGGAGGAGCTGTGATTTAACGGTGATTAGCTCGTTGTTGTCTCCATAGATACTTTGCGTGACCTTTTTATCTTAGATGATGGATGAGGTCTTACGACGTCAAATGAAAACATCTTAAAACGCATTATGTGAATCGACTGCTATCGTCGTTGGGAAGTGTCCTGCTGGTTTTTCAATTGAGGTACTCGATGCGTAAATTGGATACAGCAAAGGCGAAATCAGCATACAATCAGTATACAACTTGAACATCCCTTGTACAGCAAATCAGAAGTGAATAAATACGGCGTACGTTAGAACTCTATAGTCTTTTTCTCGATCTGCAGAAACGTTTTAAACAACAACTGCCAGTTTTACTCAATCCTGCGCCTAAAGCAGATCTATGAAGTTTTATACTGACTCCCGGCTTTCGGGTTTTCCTCCTCGTCTCCAAGTTCATAGGTGCAAAATAAATTTGTATCCCATATTTAATGTCTTAAAACTCAGAGTCCTATCTTAAATATGCTTCATTAGTTTGTGTCCTATCTGAAATATGCTTTATCAGTTTGTGCCCTATCTTAAATATGCTTCATCAGTTTGTGTCCTATCTGAAATATGCTTCATCAGTTTGTGTCCTATCTTAAATATGCTTCATCAGTTTGTTTCCTGTCTTAAATATGCTTCATCAGTTTGTGTCCTATCTGAAATATGCTTCATCAGTTTGTCTCCTATCTTAAATATGCTTTATCAGTTTGTGTCCTATCTTAAATATGCTTCATCAGTTTGTGTCCTATCTTAAATATGCTTCATCAGTTTGTGTCCTATCTTAAATATGCTTCATCAGTTTGTGTATTATCTTAAATATGCTTCATCAGTTTGTGTCCTATCTGAAATGCGGTGGTACAGGCAGTAGCAAATATTGCGAGGAGAAGTTTAAGCAAACAGAGTTTAGTACACATTCTTTAACTTAGAATTAAACAGCAAAAGCTAAGAAAACAATGGCAGTAAAAAATTCGATTGCGTACACCGATGCATTGTGCTCCAAAATGTAGCGGCCCAAGTTATACATGCTGAAACGTCTGTCCTTTTCTTGTATGGCCCAAAATGTTTTCGAACATTAAAAGAAAATGGTCAAAATCATATAGGTTGTAATTAAGCTACAGTAATTACTGAAAATCATTGTAATATGTCAGGAAACAATACTCAAAATTTAAGTGCAAGAATGTACAAGGTAATTTTTCTATTGTCAACATATCAATAAAAGTTAATTTATGGAGCAAAAAGATTATTAAATGAATCTGGTACTCAAAGCAATTTGAAATTTGAAATATATCAAGCTTTTGATTTCTCTTGTCCCCATTGTTCTTACCTCAAAATAGGTAAGACACGTTCTTTTCCCCTAAAATAGAAACTTCAGCCTTAACTCGTCGATTACATGGGTCAGTAGAACCGACTATGAGCTGCGAAAGGTGTAAAAACTCATTTCTCCTTAATAACGTGTACCTTCATGTACCCCGAAGGCACAACAAGACCACGATGAACTTGTTGCTGAACGTGCACTACATGCGGTAAAGATTTAGGTCAACAGTTTTTGTAATAATGGGAGCGTTGGGCTATATATGTTGGCATTTTTACGTTTACCCGTGTCAAGGCAAAATTGTAAATATCTCATATGATCTCAAGGAGAACATCAAAACCGCCGCAGTTTGAAACCTTAAGTTGATAAGTTTGCGAATGAATACATGGTACGATGCAATATTGTCTGCTCTTTGACTTTTGTTCCATCCTTGTCACTCCGAGCTCCAACACCCTAAAACCCAACCCTTTCGCCCATGTCCACAAACAAATGAGGTCTGTAATTCTTAACATAAGAAAAATAGGCCTGCCAACCCTGTCATCTCAGAAGATTGGCTCCTCAATGATATATGAATTCAATTCAGGTATTTTGGCTCCAAAGTGTCGTCAAAACCTTTTTAACTGTTCTCTGACATGAAAGACCTTCTTTCAAATCGCAGCGCGAATGCAACAAATTCAGGCTGCCTATGCTTGAATTGTAGTCTAATCAATGTATTATCCCGATTTGAATAATACATTCGAATTCATTAATACAACTATTTCTTCTTACGTCCCATTTTTAAGAAGTCATTTCGCCATCTTCGAACTTACTCTATCTAATACTTTACCATGCTTCCTATCTCGGCTTACCTACGACAAACATAAATCCCTCCAGCTTGAGCAAAACTGCTATATGTGTTACCCCAGCACATCTTACCTCCATTATGTTTTTTCGCCTCGATAGCGACTCTTTTCAATCCATACGTTAAGGCGGACATGCGCACTGGCGAAATATTGTTATCCCTGCCCCGTGTTTGAGCTACCACCAGTACAGCCTTCGGAGGAAGAAGATTACGTCATGTTAATTAACACACATGAGGTCGTATCAGGTTAGCATGGCATTATGTGCTTAACATGTATTTCATTTGGAATATATTTCATATTCAGGAAGTGAATACTGATCTAATGCCATCTTTTGATATGCTACAGGAATATGAACATCACTGCGATATTCTCTTAAAGTGAATTCTATAAGAGCACCTAAAATCTTAAAAGGATGCTCGGCAAATTTCCGTGGTTGTCACACATTTCCTAAACGGACTAAATAATAACATTAGACATAATTTATATAAAAAATTAAAAGAGCCCCTTTCTTGCATCATCAAACTCAGAAACTCAGAAAGCGTGCAGCATTTCAGAGGCAAAAATGGAAGATGGTTATTCACTAAAAATGGTGAAAACTTTTTCAGGGCCTTGCCCTGCTTTGAAGCAAAGCACAGTGCTTGAAAAACAACTTGTAGAAAGCTAGAGAGGCAGCACGGTCCATATCAAATTGATCTTTCTTGCAACGTACTATGATTAACGTAATACATCTAGCTACCCTACACTACAGTGATAGGATTTTTTTAACTATTTGTACCATATCACAAGCTAGTATATATACAATAATATATAAAGCTCTTTTTAAAGCCTTATATGTTGCAGTTTTATGCACTGGATTCTACAGTGCTGCACCGTTGCTTGCCATTTTATTTACCACGTTAAAATGCTCGAAACTAAATAATGATAAATTGCATAATATGCCTAATATATACAAACCCGAAGAGTGTACTGGGCAGTAAAACGTTAACTCTAATAAAGAAAACTTTTGCAACCTCTTAGTACATTATTACTTTAAAGCAACAAAATGTCTCCACGGATCTCCCTTCTGTTACAATCTACTCCCATCCTTTTATTCTATTCTATTCCATTCTATTAGAGTATATTTTTTTCACTTTCTTCATTCCGATCTCTTACACTTTACCTCATACCTTTCTTCCTTCATCCATTCTATCGTATTACACTCTACTTCATTCCTTACACCTTCACTCCATTCCATTCTATCACAATATATTTCATTCCTTTTTTCTTTCTTCCATTCTATTGTATTACACTCTACTTCATTCCTTACTCCTTCACTCCATTCCATTCTATCACAATATATTTCATTCCTTTTTTTCTTGAATTCATTCTACTACACTTTACCTCATACCTTTCTTCCTTCATCCAATCTATTCTACTACACTCTACTTCATTCCTTACTCCTTCACTCCATTCCATTCTATCACAATATATATTATTCCTTTTTTTCTTGAATTCATTCTACTACACTTTACCTCATACCTTTCTTCCTTCATCCAATCTATTCTACTACACTCTACTTCATTCCTTACTCCTTCACTCCATTCCATTCTATCACAATATATATTATTCCTTTTTTTCTTGAATTCATTCTACTACACTTTACCTCATACCTTTCTTCCTTCATCCAATCTATTCTACTACACTCTACTTCATTCCTTACTCCTTCACTCCATTCCATTCTATCAC
>JAAAKL020008525.1:0-15850 GCA_010016065.2 Carybdea cf. marsupialis auct. non (Linnaeus, 1758)
GGGGACAGCAAGCATGAATAGACCGTCACCTGAAAGGGGAAAGTAGTCTTATTTCTAGAAGTGGCTTCGGCCTTGAATGGTGAATATATACTTTGTAAAAATTAAAACTGTTTTAAAAATTGAAGATAATGACAATTACATGTAAATGACATCATCAAATTGACGAAGGCAGAAAGTTACCATCAGGGTGGGGCTTGAGGGTGATGGATCTCAAACCAGTTTGGACACAGTTCATAATTTGCTGTCATATCTACATCTTCGCTCTCTTTAAGTATTGATCAAAGGTAGCTAATGCTATGGCAGATCCTTGGAAAGATCATTTTAAAGTACATCAAATGATAGGGCTATAGCAGGAGGCGACGGAGAGGGAGGGTACAGCTTGATTTAAAACTACCCAGTTTTTTAAGGTCTAAATTGTCTTTGATGTGTAACAATTTTATTTTATAATAACATTCTGTAAATGAAAAAACGAAACATGAAAGTTAAAATTTGAAATTTAAAAACCTAACTTAAATTAGTATACAAGGTTTTAGGAAGAATTTTGAAAACTTTTCTTATCATAATAAAGAATGTGGAAGTTTATTCCGTGACTATGGTTAGAAATAATAACACTTGAGAATCATAATGATGCCCAGTTATTGAGTGCAGAATGTTTTCCATGTTTAAGACTTCTCTCTTCATGATTTGAAATGCATAGTTCAGAATACTTTTAGTACTTTGTTTAGCATCACTAAAATATGATGTTTTACAAAACTGCAGCAGTAATCCACACAAAAATTAAAAAGATCTATTGCCAATGAATTTATTCTTAACGAAATTATTCTAAGCAGTTTTGTACTCTGAAAAGTGTAAGACGAGAAAAGCTTTTACTACAGAAATTTTTTCTACTTCGTGCAGTTTTGTTAACGAATTAGGGTCATTCAAGAAAGTTAGATGCATGAAAGGGCAACATTACTCCAGTGAGTAAACTGGCATAAATCCATTTTACTTCTATTACATTTCATGTCATAACCATTGAAAATGACGGTCTCGTTGATGTGTTGGTAAAACTCTCGTTAGATTGCTAGGCTGATTATCAGACTTGGACAATTGATATTACACAAACCGAAGCCATAGCCAAACTGCGTATAATATACGATTGTAGGTTGTATGTTCTTTTATCATCCACTGCCTGTCATCTATATCTACAATGAAGGCGGGAAAAGGTATTTTGCTCCTTGTCACCACCGCTAGTTTGTTAAGGTACAAGTTACAACTAAGCATAGCAGAAAGCTAAGGAAACTTAACTTAATGTGCACACTACAGAAGATTGGCACCAGGCAAAACAGAGTGTTTTTCAATCCACAGTTATTGATATACTGACTACATTCTTTCAAGCCCTCTACTGCCAGGGGCAAATGCTGTAAGGGGCTAGAATAAAACAGTCTTCCTAAAACTTACTTCTAATAGAATCAGCAAAGATTCTATGAGAAGTACGCTCGAATAGTTGACTTGATAGTAAGGAATAGTTATCTTGGACGGATTGGAGCAAAGAATACGTGGAAAGTATCAGTTTCTTGATGGCTGTCTACTATGACAAATCAATGGTTGGAAAAATGGTTGTATCTCTTGCTCTATGCTGTATTGTAGCTGTATGCAGGAGGGTTTCCTATTGAATTACCAGCATGGACATATTAATCATTTACTTTGAAGAGTCTCCCAGTAGGGTTGAATTGATCACATAGGTAAGAGGTTAGTGTTAGAAACATTTTAAACAACTCCATCGCAGAAAACATCATGGAAATCTGAATAGTCTTATAATTATGTTTAATTGATTAGTAGGAAAAAGGACGGCTGGAAAGACGTATTTCAAGATGGAGAAATATAGTGTAATATAAACAAGGTAAAAATTAAACAAGGTGTATTGTAATACAAGGAATCGATGTCGAGGGAATAAGAAAAGAAAGTACGATGAACACGATGTTGTGAGTTATTTTCTACTTTCAGAGTGTAATAACTAAGAACAGAGAAAATTCAAATGTGGTCCACTTTACAGTAACCTTATCACTAGTACATGAATGTGTTTTTACATAAACATCTGTACATTTCATGAGCTAATAAAAATTATCAGTTTACAGTAAATTATATTTATTACAAACGTGTGCTGCTCTTGTATCAATAGTACATATCAAAATGACTCAAACTTATTTCCTATCCAAACGACAGGCACAAAGTAGACGTATGGTGACTTACTTGTGTCAGTGAACTTTCCTGCAGGCTGCAATATTATTTACTACTTCACTTTTAGACCATCTCAATTATAATATAACAATTTAAAGCCAAGATTTTTTGCTTCCTTTAATCACCAAAACAAGATCTTGGATTATTCGATTGCTACAACAAAGCAGCGGCAGCTGTTCTTAGAATTAATTAATTGTTTTCCCAGTAACTCAACTCATTTTATAGAGGGCAAGAGACCGAACCTGATGTGTTTCCATCGCATAGGTTGAAGAAGCCCTCTCCTTCTAACTTCTGTATTACAATATCTTCTCTATTTGTTCACTCATCAATCAGGCATCATACTCTTTCTATCGAAGTGCTTTAATACTTCAATATTAGACAATCGAATGACCCAAGCAATTTCACCATGGACCAATCAACCATTACTTTTCAATTGCTCCACTACTTCTTTTTCTATCGTTCCATATTTTCTATAGGCCAAGACAGAAAGGACAATGAGCATTCACCAGGTTAGTAAAACGCAGTTTTTATTCCTCATGTGATATTTTTACTCTAACTAGATATATAGTAATGACCAATTGACCATCAGCTGTCCCTGAGACTTCGCTAAGTCTTTGCAACATTTCAATCACGCTCTGTACATTCACATTGTAAGAACAAGAATGTTTGTGCTGCAGGTTTAAATCTGATTTGACTTTAGTATGTATTAAATAAAAGGAGTTTGATTTTGGTAGAAATCGTTATTAAGAGGTTCTACGTGGATGAATTTATAAGAAAATCTATTGAAAACATTGACAAGTTTGTCCATGGTACAGAACAATAGAACTGCACGAAGTAACGAATTCAGTTTAGTACAAAACACTAAACTGCTATTCTCTCTTGTTTCCACTTTATTTTTCAGGCAGCAAAAGCCGGTAATGTAGCCAGACTACACCAAATTATAGAAGAAATTACTTCAATCCCGGGATATATCACTCAACGTGACTTTGTAAATGCTACCGATGCATTTCAACTTACACCTTTACACTATGCTGTCAAATATCAACATTTCACTGCCATCGAGATGCTACTGAAAGAGGGAGCAGGTACGTAGACATTTTCAACTGACAGGAAATTATTGAAAAAACTCAGTTGATAGATAGGGTAAGCAATTTGAATGCATCATGAAAACCTGTAGAGTTATCATTAAGAGAGTATAGTTAGGGCAAGAAAGCTCGAAAAGTTACCGTGATAGGGGATTGGTAGCTATTGAAGTACGTAAGTAACGTATCATTTCACGAGCGTTAGCTGATTGGTGTTTGTATAGTGGCCTTGCTCCCCTAGTGTTCGTCAGTTTTGTTCCCGTTACTTCGCCTCTTACGCTCTTGGCAATTGAAATGTTACCATTCTAGATTACAACTACTTAAATCCTGAGAAACCAGACTAATAGAGTAAGGTAGGTTACAGATCATGAAACATGAATGTCGCCGACAGTTAAGACTCATGTCGGATGGAGATCAACTTTGCAGAACGTTTATTTGCATCTTTGTAATAGTTATGAGACAAAAAAGTTATAATTGAGGAAAAGCTACCGCAGTTGAACAGCTCAGAAAGACCTCTTAAATGCTGTCTCTGTCATTTCCAAGCTTGAGTGACAAAAGTTAAAGCCTGGAACTTCACCATCTATTTGTCAAAGTCACTCATATGACAGGCTTACATTATCAGCTCGATGATGGTATAAAACTCGAAAGGATCGGTATATATTGATCAAGCTTTTATATGATAAAAATTAGTAAAGTCTACCTCCTTCTTTATAACTTTAGTTATGATGTCTACAATGTGTGCTTGTTCTGACTTGACCATTTCATACGATGTCATTGATCATCATAACACTCTTTATATTGTTTGAATGACAGGGTCAATAATATATCCATTTAACTGAAGCCCTGGATATGAATTTAATAAATTACTTTATCTTGAATATTTTTTGTATCAAACCAATCATCACTTCTTGTTCTTTGAGGATATATAGAATCAGGTCGTTCTATCGTAGCCTATATTCAAGACCGGAGACTGCAGTATTCTTTATCATGCACAGATCTTTTAATTTTTTTAAAATTTTTTTATTCTATGTTTGGGGGAACCAATAATGCTATCATATCAGTGCACATCTTAATATTTTCTCTTTCTTAAAGTAAAAGTAGATTACTTTTATTTATGAAACACACTTTTCACCCCTATAGTATTATTCTTCCTTCTAATGCGTTTCCGTTGGTCCTATCAATCTGACTGTGATTCATTAAGTAGAATAGAAAATCACTAGTGTTCAGCTCCGTTGATATCATCCAAATGGATGCAGTCAGGTGTAATTTGAGTTTTTGACTAACCAATCGCTTCCTGGGAATGAATGACATCGTAGTATTATGTTTACACTCGTCAATGGTAATTCGCCAATCATCTGTAGCTGTAGGGAAACGAGAAATAACCGAGTGGGAATGTTGGAAACCATGTTAGTCAGACTAGTAACTTGTTGTTGGCTTCAATCAATAGTATATTTGATTTGACTGTTTAATGATTAAACAGACCTAGCTCAATTAAAGAAAGTGATGAAAGTAGAAAAAAACATCATTATGTCTTTTTACAAAATCGTGCTGATTGAGATAGAAGATCAAAACAAGTAAAATCTTTGATGAAAGCAAGTGAACCAAAGGAGGCTGCAAGAGCCAACTTACCAATGACCATGTTCTGAAATTAAGTGTCCAATTTATGAGGGAGGCCTCTAACAACTCTCTATCAATCAGTTGATTAGCATATAAATATATATCCTCGATTGTAGCTTACAAAGTATCTGAGTAAGTATTGAATACACTGTATGCTATCCTTTTTAAACTGTACTTATTGCTTCGCATCAAAATATAAATATGAAAATGCAATAAAAATATTGCATTTATTTCTTCAAAAACATGGCTCAAACCTTTCATCAAAAATCCGTGAAACAAGATAGTGATTTACCCACCCTTGCAATAGTTTATAGAAGCTAATGGTGTTAAAAAGGTTATTGAATCCTTAAACTTTTGTTCACTGTAGGTCTAAAACTGGGCAACATCCATTCCTCTTTCTATCCCATTGTTGATAAAATAATGACGCTCCTGCTGGTCATTATTCCTTACTAACTGATCAAAAGTCATCACAGCTACAATTTGTTTACATGGTATTTTCATCCACCTCATAGTCATGATCAACTTGTTAAATGAACAATTTTTGTTGAAGAAATGTTTACAACAGATGTGAAGCACGGCAGAAAATGAAAGCGTCAGTAAAAAATATAGGAAACATCTTCCATGCGTCCACTTCAATTTATTTACATTGTGTCACATACAATTTTTTTGCCTTGAATTCAAATTGGATTAAGTCTGCAATTGCTGTTTCCCGATACATAAAAGGTATGCGTCAGCATATAAATAAACTCAAAGTTTCTCAAATTGCTGCTACCTTGATTCTGATTTTAAAAAGCAAAGGAAATATAGTGAGTATTATAGTAGAGTTGAGTAGAGTTGGTTTCCATTTATTATATCAAAACATGTTTTCCTTGATGTCATAATAAAAATTCTATTATATCGTTTATCATTCCGAGTAAGAGATCTCATTTTCTTGCGACCTTCTAAACTGTGTTATGTATTACTACAGCTCAATAAATAAAAGGAAGATAAAAGATATTGAATATAAGAACTTACTGACGTCATCTTCTTGCAGATGCAACGGTTGCTGGAGAAAATGGAGTGACGCCATTGCATTTTGCAGCACGGTATGCTCGCGAGAGTCAAATCGAAGGTAGGAATTATATTTTCTTGGCTGATTTCCAATTTTCCCAATTTATGCTGTATAGCGCACAAGTCGCAGCTGGCATTTCATTTACACAAAATAACAGCAGTTGATTGAAATGAAGCCAGCGAAATCAGTAGAACTATTGTAATTGACAAGAGAACGAAGTCCTGATTTTAAGGCAGTGTTTCAGGGGTAGGTTCAGGAATCCGGTGGAAGTTGTTTGGGATTTTGAAGGCTGTTAGAGATTGGGCGAATAATACAGCCTTTTGTTAGACTTTTTCACAAACTGAATACGTTGCCATGTGTCACAACATTATTTTCAGTATTGAGAAATACAAGATATGTTTCCAGATGTAGATTGGTATCCGATTGTTGAGTTGAAGTCTTAGGGCCGCTTTAAGGAAGTGACTCAAGGAATGAAGAGAAATCTGAACAAAACTGCTTCTTATTTATGGGGCAGAAAAAATAAAAACGTAAAAATAACTAAGTGTTATTATAGTCTTTCCAACTATTCTAACTATTATTACTATTATATTATATTATAACCCTCACAATTCAATTTTACATAAACGTTAAAATTAAAAATCTATTAATTTGTGAAATTTTCAGCAATTTATCAATTAAGACACAAATTGGAGATGGGTTTAAAATAAAGAACCAAAATGTTAACAGATAACGACGAAGGAAATTAAGATTTAAGGGCAGTTAGAAGTTACTGTTCTATCCAATTACTTAGAATCAGAAGAATGATATGCTATGGGATGATAGTACCAGACTGGTAATATTTCCCAAGTTAGAAGACCTGATCGGAATAATAGAAAAGAATTCTATTAATAATCAATGTAGTTGTGCCTTGAGAAACTTTGCTATGAAAGGGCGTACAAAAAAGCTGAAAAGTGCGGTAATTCGAAGTGAGAGGCGTGAAAGCTGCGAGAGAATAAAGAAGTAGGTTACTCCAGCTGTGGTTGATGCTCTAAGTACAATTTCAAACAATGTTTATATGGAATGTTTGTATGGAAGACCTTGCTGTCCAGAGCAAGTGTCACTGCGAGAGTGATGACAAAAAGTTCTTGAGGTCAGATGTTAGCGGTCATGACTTAATCTCAATGAATGTTAACAATTCTTCGGTAGTAAGATTTACACCAACCCAAATCACCCTGAATAAAGATAAATAATAATCAATAAAAAGACCTTAAGCGAAGTGATAAGATATTTTATAACCGATTTTCTTAACCACAGTGAGAGATTAATAACACCAACTTTATTAAATTTGTCATCTTTTTCTGCTCTTTATACTGCAAATAATATTTGCAGTCAAATTTTATCAATAGTAGCAATAATAAAAGTAAGCTATAACTTGTAACAAGTACAGTCCTTCAAAGAGTCCAGACGTAACTGGCTGGCTGTCTTAAGACACGCATCAAACTACTTGTTTTGTGTTAAAAAAACTGTGACTAAAAATATTGTATAAAATTAACAATTCCAGGAGATAGTTTTCAAAAGAATAGACATTTTATTAGATAGAAGCTTTTCGTGGATACTCCTCAGAATCTTATATCCAACTAACACGGTTAACGAATTACAGGTGAACTATAGAGGTAAAATTGCGGACGCGATGGGAAACATGTACATCAAATTAGAGTTACAAAGCTAGACAATGACGTGAAGCTAACAAGGAAACTATGATGTAAACTATGACATTAGCAAACAGGAATATAACCGTACATCTAAACCTAAAGCCATTTACAGTTAATTAGTAGTCAAAACAAATTCTTTCTGTTTACATGGGGAGGGCTGTTGTATTTTTATGAAGACTGCCTCTAATTCCAAGAGCTTTTAATTCCTTTTTATGTCATTAGGTTCTAATTTATAACTATGATGAATGTTTAGGAATGTTATAAGATGATTTTATTGTTAATTTTCTGATACAACGATGAATGAGAGTCCAGCTTTCAGATAGGGAACGGGGAATGTATTATGGCTATCATGTACACTGATCCCTACTTGGTGATTATGGAGGACTCATCTTCTTGCTTCGTTTTTATTAGATGGCCTGAATATCATTAATCTACTGTTAGAGAAAGGAGCAGACATCAACGCTGTAGACGATGAACATGAAAGTCCACTGCACTATGCATGTATTAAAGGAAGTGCAAAAGTTGTGGAAAGATTGCTGGATTTGAAAGATGTGAAAGTAGATGTAAGGATAAAAAACTTCCTTCCTTCGTTTTATTGTATTATTTATTAACACAATTAATGGTTAAGCTAGGAGAAGCTAAACTACCCAAATTTGCCAGCGTTAACAATAACTGCATAAATTGCTTCGGATGTTATATAGTTTTATGCGGAAATAATAAGTAGAAAGGTGTTAGGTTGGCATACGTTATTGCTTCAAGAAAGTGTACAAACGTCACTGGTATGACTTGGAAACGTAATAAGAATTCTATGCTTATTCACTACAGGATTCATTCAGATTGTATTTGGAATAAAACTCACGTGGTCATTCTAACAAAGGTGTACTCAGAAAGAATGAAGAAGTAGGAATAAGGAAAAGATCCTCTTATGCTAAAAAAACATTTGATGTACATTTGATGTACAATGATTGTCAAATCAGATATACATCTTGTGGTAAAATGGACTTACGAATGTGACGTGCATGCAATGATAGATGATAAAAACAAGGATGACTAGCTTCATCGTGTGATGAATGTAATGATATAAATGAAATCTCACCCTCCTACTGTTCTTGTACCCACACAATTAATCAGTTAGCTGACTCTGATCTAATATATCCCTACATTCCCCTGCTTTTCTAGGAGTGCCTTTTTACCATACCTTATTATTCTAAGGATATAGAACTGTGCTTATTCCTCTACTACATGGTTATAAATTTATGCAAGAAAGTTCTACTAAAAATACTAACTGCTTAATTACACACCTACCATGAAGAAAGAAAGGACTGTTAGAAGAAGTAAAATACAAACTGATGTTTCTTAAGAGGGAAACTGTGGCTTCTAAAAGTTATCAATTTGGTGGTGGATGAAGTGACTTCCGTATTAGTAACATATAGTCCTAATCTCTTTTATTAAAGGGACAACAGAAGGCACATGCTTTGTTTCTACATTTAGACGTTATGTCTGTTAATATTACTTGAGTCACAGATTATGTTCCCCAATAGATAATCTTTGCTGGAACTTAAGTAACTAGTTCATGTTGTGTATAACTGGTACAAGGTCTTTCCTATGTTTTGACTATTGATTTGGTATGAAGTTGGTATCATACTGGTGAATCTCTCGGATTTTCATCATACATGAATTTAGAGATTGTGGGACCGCTGGGCTACAATACAACATCAACAGGTTCTGCTCAATTCATAAATTTAATTAAAATCATACACCGTTTTTATTTCATTATTATCCTTTCTTAGCATCTCACCCACTTTTAGAGCCGTGATGAAATCCTTGAGGTGTAAAGTTCATTCTCTTTGAAGACCCCATAACCGCTTCTAGATATTTGATCATCTTTGTTTTTATTTATCTTTGTTTTCATCTACATAACTCCCAGTTCTTGCAGTAGGTACCTTTTTGTTTCTCATTTAGGCCAAAGACCGACTTAAAGCAACCCCTTTGCATTACGCATGCTCTACTGGTTCTGCTGAAACTGTCGAACTTCTATTACAGAATGGTGCACGTGTCAGCACACGTGATGAGGCCGATATGACGCCACTGCATGTTGCTTGTTCAGCTGGCGATATGACAGTGAGTACGTTTTCGAATACATTTATTTAACTGCAAACCGCTACATGGGTCATAGTTTCAGTTTGGAAAACAAATGAGCCTAATGTGCAGCAGCAAAGTAGAATACATGTATCTGATTGTACTATAATGGCATTTGGTAGTAGATATTGTCTAACCAGAAACTGTTATCATTTACAGAGCTGAGAATGATAGATAAAATTTGAACTGTTCTTGGATGGAGGTTTTTTGTATTATCCCAATAACCAATTTTAAATCAGATGTTTGTCATTTAAAAGTAAATAGATGTGGTTTGGCTCATGGACCATAACAATGTACAGCAGAATAAAGTAAAGAAGAAGAAAATAAAGAAGAATAAAGAAAAGAAGAAGAAATAAAATCCTTTATACTTAGGTTTATGTTGTTTTAAAATGGCCATGTCAAAAAGATGTATGTCCAAATTCTTACACATTCCAATTGCATGCTTTCCTCAATATTTGATTATTTAGGGCTCCTTGATGTTGTTTGCCATAATATTTATGTTTGTATGGTAGACATTTGATTCGAAGTGACAGTGAATCAATTTATGTTTCCTTTAGGTTATTGACTTACTGTTTGATGGATTAGAGTCCTCAATAGGATACAGTGCCGTCTCTGACAGCCTCGTTGCCGAGAACAGAGAAAGACAGTCTCCACTTCATATGGCAGTTATGGCCAGCCACTACGAAATTTCTAAACTCTTACTAGAACGTGGAGCCGATGCTAGTCAAGCTATGGCTGAGAACGAGACTGCTCTACATGTAACAGCAGTGACTGGAAATTTAAAAATTATGAAGTTACTGATAACTCACGGGGCTGAGATTGAGACTAAAAATTACATTGGAAGGACGCCATTGCACAAAGCTGCACGATATGGAAAACACGAAATTGTGCAGTTTTTGATAGAAAGGTAAGTTTGTTCATCTAATACTAGAATGTTGAGTGTAGGAATCATTGAAGATATCAACGACAAACGAGGAGGGTTGAGATAGAAGGACATTTTTTTACATAGTACATTTCCAAGTTAAAATTGGTAATATTGTGGGAGGTCAAAAATTGTTTTAGAGGGAGCAGGTACAAATTAAGGGAACCGTAACAATAACAGAAAGGGAGAATAGAAGAATAACGCTCAAATTGTCATCTTAATGTCTCAAAAAGTATTTCGGAGCAGACAGTATGTAATCAACGATGTCGTAAGAAACGTCGTTTATCAGAAGCCTGCCTTTCAGTAATTCTCATTTCAGTGGTTATCCATTTGATGCAGACTTAAGCAATGTGATTTTTACACTCAAATACATGAGCCTTGGCGTGTCGAAAAGGAGTACTGAATAAGGTAAAGTCAGGATAACTATCTTCACTTTTATCAGACATGCAAATGTAGAGCAATATGCGCATGTATGGAAAAGAATTGAGAAAACGTGTGTATGATCTTATACCAGAACTTTAAAGTCATAATTTATGACATAACCACTCTGAGAATCTACCGTCTCTTTTGATTTCTAACTGATTGTAACAATAACAATGATAATAACAATACCGGCAATGAAGAGGAACAGCTAAAGGAGAATAATAATTTTGATCTGGTTATTCTATCCTTCTAAATGACTATCTTGATGATGCTATTGATATCCTCTGTCATTCTATTAAAAAATATGAGCTACGTGATGCTGTTCTGCATATACTCTTAAACGCTGTTAAACATTGAGTGCTTTTCTGTGATTTATCATCAAAGTCTTTTTTTAATGTTGAAGGTTAACTCCTATGTATGCGGAATACGCTATTTTAAAGGTAATTTTATTCCTATAGTGCAACCTTGTTTCTCGTATTTGACAATTAACAGCTGGAAATGGTTTCCTAGTGCATCTTATAAAGGGAATGTCTTTTTTCTCTCTTTTAATCAGCAAAGCCAATGTTAACGCCCAAGATTCCCAACTAATAACTCCTCTAATGTTGGCCGCATCCTCCGGGGGGAAGAGTTGTGTGGAAATATTGATAAAAAATGGAGCTGTTGCATCTATGAAGGATGATGAAGACCAAACTGCCATTCATTTGTCCGTTGAAGGAGAAGCGCTGGATTCTTTGAAGGTAACTCCTATGATTTATGAAGAATGGTGACGAGTTATACTCCATAATGATGAACATCTTTTATCTTTTACAGCTCGTGTATTCAAGTCGTGTTTACTGCTATATCTACTATCCATTACCAAGGAAGAGCTCTTCAGAACGATTAAAACGTTTTACAGGCTATCTGATATAAACTTCCAGTTTGATATTTTAAAAATTCGCCTTTCAACGACAGCGTGAAACAATTTTCAACGTCATATTTCTGACGGTTTAGCGCCATTTGGTGGTAGTTTCGTCAACATAATATTTGCCGCATACTTTCCGTTGTACCAGATAGATGATACTAGACAAGTTACAACCTAACAAATAGGTGTTGATTACATACAAAGATCTCTTTCTCCACCATATAAAGGCAACCCTTCCATTTACTTCTCATGCATTTTTTGCAACTACTCTCACCATTCTCAAGTGATAGGACTATACTTCTAACCAGTTGAAATTTTAAAGCTTTGGGCGAGTATGAAATACGATTTGGGGTTCTGCTCGAAATATGTTTCGCAGATGCAGGTGAGTAATAATGTCCTTAAAGTGGAAAGCAGGTTGGTCTGTAATAATAAGGTAATTGTTGTATCAGAATCCACCCTCGCTGGCATACGTTGATCCCTAGCTTTAGTGCGTGCCTTTTCTATTTGGCTCCACACGATATCAGAAATTGATATTCTACCCCCGTTCCTTAAACCAATTGGTTAGGTCAGCCAAGTTAGACTCAGCACTGATATCAGAATGGTATATGCGTCTAACCTTAAGTGATTGACTATATACGATAGACTTCTTCATGTGGAAGGGGTAGCAAGATATTGAATGGAGGTACTGATTCTAGTTACTGGGTTTGTACAAGATATCAGTCTTGATCCCGAAATCGTCTATAGAAATGCTACTGCCTGGAAAATTGACACTGGTCTTAGACATTTCATGTGTAAACTTAATGATGCTGTGCTCCTTACTAGGATGTATGAAAACTCGTGAAGAGTACTCTCTCCTTTTGACCAGAAAAAGAAAGGATTCGTTTGACTTAAAAAGAAATAATATCGTTAATCCGTTGGTGCTCATAAATATGATAATGATAATTTAATACAGTAATTAAATCGTTGTAGATCTGATTGTTTGCTACTTCAACCATAAGCCAAATGATTTGGCATTGACGTTTTTATTTTATCTTTTACGTTAAAGAAGATAATATCAAAACCTCAGGAAAATCGAGTCGAAACATGAACAGACAATATTTAAACGTTTTACAATTGTACCAGATATACAAGCAGGCTGTTTATTGAATAAAAATTCATATTTCTTTGATGAAGGAATTGAATTCAAAGACAAAACTCATATGCTTATATATTGAAATAAGATAAAACACCACCATTTGCACCAAGATGCCTTTCATTTCGCACCTCTGATGCAATAAATGAACAGCTCAATAATTAGAAACGATGAAATGATTAAGTAGCAAATTGACACCAATTTTTCCCGAGTAAGCTATGACTTTTGAAAACAAATAATTTCTTTCAAGTTCTTTCAAAGCTTTTCATTGCTATATACAATCATCTTACTGATGACGTTGATTGGTATGATATATACTGATGATTTTTAAGTGTTCAGATTGTGCTATTATTGCCTTCACAAAGTAATGAATTTCTTTTCCTAATCGTGTATTAAATCCCTTTGATATAGTAACATTATTCATGATAATGATTCATTTCTTCTTTACCTCCTTACTACAAAAAGACTATCTCTTACAAAAAGCATAAAGTTGTTTAAAGCATAGAGCACGAAACTGCTGAAAGAGAGGACATTACTCGCTGACTCTTCTGTAAATGTCAACATTACACTAATCTTTGATCTTTTGTAACCAATACTTTTTAGTTAAATAGCTACGTAGATGCTGATGGCAGAAGAAGAAACAATTTGTCTCATCTTTCTTTGTCTGTTACTTGATGGTCTTTAGGTCATCTGTGAATATATCTCTAATACTGAAGACATCGATGAGAAAAATAAAGAAGGCAACACGGCACTACATCTAGCCTTCCGCTTAGGACATGATGAATTAGCAAGACAACTACTGGCATCTGGAGCTAACCCGAACCCTCGTAATATTGACGAACAGACTCCACTTCATTTAGCAGCTTTTCATGGAAGAACAGAGTGAGCACTCAACTATTATGATGATGATATGATGATGATATGATGATGATATGATGATGATATGATGATGATATGATGATGATATGATGATTATACGATGACCATTTGATGATGATATGATGACGATATGATGATGATATGATGACTATTTGATGATTATATGATGATTATATGATGATTATATGATGATGATTCTATATTACGTAAAAATCGTCCCTTTTGCCTGTATATTCGTATTAGAAATAGGAAGATATTTGAACTTTACATTGCTGAACCTGTCAATAGTGATCATCGCAAAAGCATAAGAATAAATGAAACCGTTGAAAGAAAAAAGTTTTTTAAACCATTTGAAACTTGCAGAGGATGTCTGGGTGATGAGATAATGACGAATTTTTAAGTATATGTATTCAATATGAAAGACAAAAATCATAAATAACGTTTTAAATTGTTATAGTATTATTATTGTTATTATTATTATTATTATTATTATTTTATATAAAATAGTCTCAATAATGAAGCGATAGAAGATCCAGCTGATATCAGTGGTATCTTAAATTAATGGCCCCAGTCTAGACGATCTCCAGTCATTTGCATGTCATACAAAAGTTTCTATAATGTGACAGAAATCTTATGAGGTCTATTGTTTAATGCTGTGTGGTGACCATGCTCGATGTATGAGATGAGAGATGAGAGATGAGAGATGGTCGACATGTGGTCGATGTATGAGATGAGAGATGAGAGATGGTCGACATGTGGTCGGTGTATGAGACGAGAGATGAGAGATGGTCGACATGTGGTCGATGTATGAGATGAGAGATGAGAGATGGTCGACATGTGGTCGATGTATGAGATGAGAGATGAGAGATGGTCGACATATGGTCAATGTATGAGGTGAGGTGATGTAAATAATAATTTCTTTATTTAGTTGTAATGAAACTGCTCATTCATGAACACCAAAGGAATTGTAAAAATTGAATTACTACCACATCATGTGAT
Organism: Carybdea cf. marsupialis auct. non (Linnaeus, 1758); assembly: GCA_010016065.2. Classification (NCBI taxonomy): domain Eukaryota; kingdom Metazoa; phylum Cnidaria; class Cubozoa; order Carybdeida; family Carybdeidae; genus Carybdea; species Carybdea cf. marsupialis auct. non (Linnaeus, 1758). The sequence continues at coordinate 15,057 of JAAAKL020008525.1, forward strand.
ATTACATGATTCAACGATGTGTTTGTTCATCGATTAATCTAACTAGTGAAGAAAATGATGATCAATTGGCATGCCGTCGTTCGTCTGTTAAAACGTATCAGGAAATTAGAGCTTAGGCCATCGCTTTTTGGCTCACGGATTAACTACAGATACGGTTATTATATTCTATAATAGAAAAAGGACTGCGATATTTTCCTTTATGTATAAGATAAAGAATACCACTACCGCAGTAACCTAATCAACAAATTTCATGTCCCTAAACTAGAAGAATAAAGTTTCTACCATATGAAACGAAATTGATCATACTGTAGAATAAAAAGAAAAGTTTTGATAAAAGAAGCCATTTTTGAGTATATAGAATTGATGTCAAACAAAAATCTCTTTTAGAGTTGCAATGGAAATTCTTCAGCGGAAACCATCAGCAATAAATGATATTGATAAGGAGGGCAACTCTCCTCTCCATCTCTCTGCTATTGAGGGCCACGCCCCTGTTATTGAAGTCCTCCTTTCGCATGGCTCTGCTATTAATGATCGTAACACAAAGTTAAGAACACCTTTAGATTGTGCTGCCCTCCATGGTCACGTAGATTGTGCTCAAATTTTACTAGAAGAAGGAGCATCAGTATTGCAACCAAGCAAAGAATACAATTCTCCTCTTCACTTGGCAGCAAAAGAAGGACACTTCAAAACTGTCAATCTTCTTCTTCAATATTGTGATATCACAACTACTGACGACAGTGGAAGGAATTGTCTGGATTTGGCAGTTGACTATGGAAGAAAGTAAGTAATGCCAG